>JAAAKG020141302.1:0-11894 GCA_010014905.2 Druon quercuslanigerum | reverse complement strand
AATGACCTTGAAAAATGACCTGTGTCTTAAGGCCATGACTTTCTTTGCATTTCCCCGTTAGAGCCTAATAACTTTCACAGGGAACATTTTTTCGCAGAGCTGCAATTTTCAAGATATTTGGTAACGTTTCTTAGAAGCGTTGGATGCTTAACCCTCTATAACTCGAAAACTATCCATTTTCGGACTTTGTGCTCCATAAGACTTTTGATCGAGACATTGAGAACTACAATTTTACGAAGTTTAATCAAAATCGACCGAAAGACATTTCATGTACATTTGCTGCGGGGTCCTTTATAAACATTTTGTCAAATGTGTTGAGTCAGTAAGCCTGGAACTTAGATCATGGTTCCCTCCTTTAGACAAAAATATCTTCATCCAATTTTATTTAATAATAGCTAATTTTAATTCTTTGAAAATATACCAAAATTTTCATATTCCATAATTGTAATATTGAATATATATAGCCGTCAAATACATTCGTGAAATTCCAATGTGAATGCGTTTGGCGGTTTTAACAACTTCATGTGTTGCAGTTTTGCATAAAAATATGTTTACGTCTAACATCTCAAAAAGATAGTAAATGTTTGGTATGAATATCTATATGTTAGGTGCTACAATCTTACCCTTTGAAAATCTACATTTAAACATCCATTTTTCTCCGTGTGAGTGTAAAGCTGATGAAGGTGGATATAGAAAATCTGCTAATGCTTATTTAATATATTACATGACAGACTGGTTATATTAGAACGTAATTTGAAGATTTTTAAGTTCATAGGACGATTGACCATTTATTGACGATTCTGTTACACTGTGGAACGTTATTCATGTCGTTATGTTGTCTTTGTCCTACTAAATACTAATTATTTTTTTTTATAATTGAAAGACGTGTTGCTGATTTCTTTGTTTAATCATCTAACTTAAAAAAATATTGTTATGTAAAAAGATCACTACTAATTTTAATTTCCCAATGGAGTTAAATTTCAACTTCATTGAATTATCAGTTGTTTGAATGTAAGAGGATTGTGTCGATAATAGCAGTATATATAATATACACGCGCCGCTTAATGACACAGATTATTAGCGTCCGTTGTAAATCGTCAGTTATGAACGGTACACTGGAGAACGCGGAGGATGCCTTTAACGATCAATAATGGAAACCATCGAAAAGCTCGCTCGTATTGCTCGTTAGTACAAACCTTGATCACGTGAAATCACGATTCTGCTTAATGAACTACGGTAAGAATCGAAATTCCTCACTTCCTATTTTTCCTCTTATTCCTCTCAATCTTTAAAGTAATAGCAATTACTTAGAAAGTGATCATTTTGTGCAAAACTAATAGTTTACTACCCACTGATCCTGCAGTTATTGTTGTTGAAAACCTGATTGGCTTTTCTTTAACCCGATCTAAATGTACAGAGAATGGCTTTTGTCAAAATGTCTAATTATATATAGTTTTTAAATTTCGACCATGCAGCTCAAATATTCAAAAGAAAATGTAAAGAAAATTGACAGTTTTTGCACAAACAATTTTTTCTAAATACCTCATATTAGTAGACTAGACCCATTGATACGGAAGAATAGTAGCCATAAACCTGACATATTATTGATTTTGTGTATGCAGGTTGTTTGGGAAATATTAAAGTAACAAAAATTAAATTTCCTGATAACGAAAACTAAAAAATATTTTTCAACTAACTATATATCTGATAAGGTGCTGGAGTTCTTATTTAGGGTTGCTTTTACATCCCTTAAAAATTCAAGCAAGAAAATCGAAATTTCCAACAAGAAAATCTCAGGAGTTTTTTTTATTATCTAGAGGGTAAAGTACCTAACTTTTTTATTATACTATTGGAGTTGGAACTTAATTGGCAATAAACGAAGGAAAAATATCTCAGCAGGGAAAGTCGTTTGAAATATTTAAAGGGTTGTTTTAACAGTCCCTAAGTGTCCAGTAAGAAAATTGACATTTACAAAGATTAAACAAAAAAAACAGGAAATGCTCTTGAGATGATTATTATTCACACAAATTATAAATTAATATCAAACACTTGAATAATCAAATAAACAATTTAACTTTTTTCCTGGTAGGATATGTTCCACACGTTCCTTGTGGATCAATTTTCGACAACAAAAAATTAATAAAAAATCTACTGTGATTTTTTGTTTGTTATTGAATATCGATTTCATTTTTTAAATGTTTAGGCTATATTAAAGTAGCCCTTAAAATAGTACCAATGACCGTCTGAACTTTCTCAACTCAATAGCACAATCAAAAAAAATTTTGCTGTTTTGGTTTTTTGGAAATGTGGATTTTCTTATTTAAATGTTTTAAAGATGTTAAAAAGCTGTTTAAGTAAATTCAAATGCTTTAGCCTCTGCGGTTAGTTTCTCACATTAATTTCAAAGTTATTTTCAACCCCAATAGCATAATAGAAATAAACTTATGTGGTTTGGTTTTTGGAAATGACTATCTTCTTTCCTGAATGTTTAAGGGACGTTAAGGTGGTCCTAGTGTAAATAAGCAATATTTCAAAGATTTTTGTGAATATTTGTATTTATTTAATAATTTTGAAATTTTAAGGATACTTACTCACACATTTTGAGAACATAAAATTTTTTTTTCATCCAATATGGCGGCGGTAAAGGCGCTCGCGCAAGAGCTCTGTTTTTTGGCCTACATTGTCACGTTTTTTCTTCAAATTTGAATTAAAAAAACAAACAGTAGTTTGTTAACTATCTTGTTTATACCAAGTGAACCTATGTAAAAATTTAAAAAAATTTTTTGGAAAAAATTATGAAGTTTTTAACAAAATCGACTAAATTTTTGAAATCTTTTTATTATTTAAAAAGGGGGTTTTTAGGTATTTAGGTTTACTTAGTGCAAGATATTATCCGTATAATAATAATAATATAATGTTGATATAATCTACTAAATTCCAGCTTGATAAGTTAATTATTTTTGAAGTTATGATGTGAGCCATGTTGGAAAATGTGGTTTTGAGAAAAATGCGTATCAAGTTTACAAAAATGGCGTAAATTGAAAGTAACTAAAGATTTCGTTCTAAAATTGTAAGGGAAAATTTTTCAGATATTTTTAAGTATATTTATGTAAAAGTTGAAAAATCGTTTTTTTACACTTGGACCATTTAAACTGTTTTCCCACGTTTATTTTAAAGTGATATCCGACCACAATGGTTTGATAAAAAAATCTACTGTGATTTTGCTTTTTAAGAAATTTTTTCTTTTTTCGGTTTCCTTGCTAAAATAATTTTTTTGAAAACACGGAATTTTTATATAAAATCATGAAGGCTCGAAGAAGGCTCAACATTTTTAAAATGTTATATTTTGTTAATTTTATCACAGAAATAAGTATTTTTAAACACAAATTAATAGATAAAAAAGTATGCAACAGATTAAGTTTTTCGTTTGATTATTATTTTCAGCGTTTATTTTTTTTTAAACAAGAATTATTAGATTTTAAAGGTTCATAATTTTTTAACAGTTTAAGGATACACTTTCAAGCGTTTTCCACAAAAAAATTAGTATTTAAAAATGAAAACAATTCAAATTTGTATTCTGAATTTTTTTAAATATATATGAATGTACCATTTTAATCTATCCACCCCAAAATCTCCGGAAATAAGCGGTATACAAAAAAATTGTTCCGACAAAAGTTGCTCAGGATAATGGGTCCTATCTTTCTGTAAAATCGTTTTTGATATTGAGATCAATTTTCAAGGTCATTTGAAGGCTTCATTGATTGGTTTACACAGGAACCCCTATTTTTGACATTGGATTCTGAAAGAACCGGAAGTTTTACGTCTAAAATGATAGTTAGAGTCCATTTTCACGAGGTCAAATAAAGTTTAAACCGAGGTCAAATTTCAAAAATCATGCCAAACCTGATTTTTTTGATTTCTTTTTTTTAATACGTTTAAGAAACACAAAGCTGGGGTGAATTTGGGATCAAGGACCTTGATCACCTTGACCTTGAGCCCAACTTGTAAGGGCATTAGAAGGTAAAAGTGTGAAGTTTGTTGGTTAGGAGCTTGTGAGATAAGGGTTTGTTTTCGGGTGTATTAAATAAAGAAAACAAACACTTTGACCTTCTAATGACCTTCCAAGTTTGGCTCAAGATTAAGGTGATCAAGGTCGTTGGTCCCAAATCCACCCCAGCTTTGTGTTGCCAATATATTTTAAAAAGAATAAAACAAAAAAATCATGTTCTACACGATTTTTTAAATTTGACCTCGGTTTAACCTTTATTTGACCTCGTGAAAATTGACTCTAACTATAATTCTGGGCGTAAAATTTCCCGTTCTTTCAGAATCCAATGTCAAAAATAGGGGTTCCGTGTAAAAAAATCAATGTAGCCTTCAAATAACCTTGAAAATTAATCTCAAGGTCAAAAACGATTTTACAGAAAGATGGCCCCATTGTCCTGAGAAACTTTTGTCTAAACAATTTTTTTTATACCGCTTATTTCCGGAGATTTTGGGGTGGATAGATTAAAATGGTCCACCCTGTATATATAAATATATATTATGCGGGAAAGTGGTTTTTTAAAACAAAAAACATTAGATTTGAATGGTTCATAGTCGTTTACAATTTAAGGTAACGTCACAACACTTCACATAAAAAATTAGTATTTTAAAAGGAAAATCAAAATTTAAAGAATATTTAACATCTTTGAACAATTTTGGAATATGTTAGCGTTTTTCGTAAGAAATTGATATTTTCAATTAAAAATATTATATTTTAAACAAGATTCACAACTTGTAACCATTTTAAGATATTTCGGCGAGTTAAATCATAAATTGATATTTTAAGAACAAAATCACAAGTTTTGATTATGTTGGTGTTTTCCGTCAAACATTGGTATTGTTTATCAATAAGAAATTTTATTTTAAAGAAGAATCGCAGCTTTTTAACAATGTTGAGTTATGCTAACATCCTTAATCGGAAACCAGTAATGTTAAACAACAATAATTTGGTTTAAAAGAAGATTTACACACATACACAATTTTATGTCGTGTTATTTGTGTTTTTGTCTGAAATTGCAATTTTTAATAAAAAATCGACTTCAAAAATATGTTTCAGAGAAAATTTACAGCATTTTGAACAATAATAGGTTACATGAATATTTTTTGCCAGAAGTTGGTATTTATGATCAAAAATATGCAGCGGTTTTATTGTAAACGAATTATACGAAAATATTATGTATATGTTAAATCTGATTTCATATTAAATTACATCGATCATAATAAATATTTTGTTCACTATTTAATTATTTCAGATTACAGATACTGTAACTTACAAAAATTTTGTAATCGCAAGCGTAGTACGTGAGTGGGTTCTCTAGCATTAAAAAACCCCTTTCAAATATGTTGTGTAATGATAAAAACATCGATATGAAGAAAAAATTATGGAATTTTATCTGTGAAAATCTCCGAGGATAATAAAGATTTCCTAGAAAAAATTCTTATTTGAGACTGAAATTTATCATTTAATTTTGTACCTGATAAATCTAATCCAGCAATACTGCAGACATCTAATCCGACTGTACTGGTAGCGCAACAATGTTGTTTCGGTCCGAGAGGTTTCGGACGACATAAAATCTGAAATAATGAAAAGGCAGCTTTAAAACCATTTTACGAATAAAAAATAATTATAAATATTATTGAAAAATGTTACTTTTCAGTTTGGAAATTGTTACCATGTCCGCAGGAAATTCAATTTAAAGAATCTTGGGTATTTGTTCCATATATTACGATATGGAGTTCCTGCAATAATTATCTACTGCTATGTAATTCTTAATACTACTTAAATAATATATATTCTTAAATATGAAAGTCGTAGAAAATGCTAATCATCAAAATAATCTTTATAGAAGCGTCTCCTACAAAGGTGATTATCGTGTAGTGATAATTTCCTCTTAATTAAATTAAATGGCACTATTATGACTTTCGATATAAATTTATAATGAACATCTCAGTCAGTCTATCAACTTATACTTTTCTACGGAATAAACGACATGTTTGTAGTAGAATCCTTCATCCTCTTATAACTATTCTTTTGAGACTCGAGCAATTTCGCAGAAAGAAAGGCACATCTCTAGCGTTCGCCCCAGAGATCAAATCCTTTGGTACACTTCTCTAGACACTTTATCCTCTCGAAGAAAGTGCTTCAGAATAAACTGACAAACATTAAGTCTGATCCTTGAAAAGCATTCAACCAAAAATCCTATTACAGTAAAAGCTAAACCGGTTTGCTAACTAAATTAAGTAAAAAATAATTAGAAATTCTTTCAAGAATGAAATGACATCTACTTTCTTATGAACCATTTTATGCAACAAAATTATAATACCACTAGGGACTAATATGTTTCGAAGTCAATTTAGACTTCTCAGTCATCTTTAAATTTTTTGGATAATTCTTTTTCCTATTAAAAAATTGTAATAATCTAAATTGATTGATTTGGAATCATTCATAAGCTTAGAACTCGCGGATATTAAAGCTATCAATTTTCTAAGTTTAGTTTAAAGACTCATTTTATTCTTGATTTTAATTAGAAGCTGACTCTGAAACTTAAATAAGGACGATATCTGGAAAAGAAAAAACACGGTTGTTGGTTGACGTAGAGAGGGTTTTCAAAAAGCATTTCAGATATAGACTAATGTACTCTTTATGAGAGGAACATCGTTACCAGGCTAAAGCCCATCACCACCACGGCTCTTTGTCAGTGGCTAGACTGGATATTTATGTTTTTTTTTCTTCATATTTTTTGCACTCTCGGCCTTTCATCGACAGCTAAGAGGATCGGTAAAGTCAAGATGAACGTACCATGAAGGGACCAAATTGAATAGAAATGGCGAGAATAGAGGTGACACGAGAAATCATCAAATTGAAGCGTAATATCGAACGCCTTAGAGTTAGATTAAAGATTATAAAGATAGAGTCGGGAAATATGATTGGAGAGGAAAATATAAAATCTTCTAGGTGCTATATAATTTTTATAATTTTGCTTATTCCGCATACAGCCAACAGATGTCGCGCTAGACGCCAGTAATTAAAATGAGGAACAATACATTGACCAAATTCATGTACAAATTTATAATGTATGGAAAACGAGTAATGAGTCGAAAAATGATTCATTTCTTAGGGTTTGCTAGTCCATCCCACAGTGGAGCAAAAAAGTATTATTCGACAAATTAATCTAGACCTTACAATTTTTATCCAATATGATATTTTTTGGATTAAAGTTAAATACATTTCATTAAATACATTTGCGATCTGAATTATTAATCTTTGTTTTATTATTTTTTTATTTAATAACAAAACTAATATTTTATATTTGTACACACGCATACACATATTACTCACTATTTATTTATATAAAACCTCATAATATCAGAGAAGCCACTCCTTACAAATAATATTTAGTAGATTACAAGATTTTTAAAAACTTGTTTATTTTTATATTGACCAATTAATTAATGAAGATGCTACTGCAAGATTGAAAATACAGGGAGACTTTATTTTCCAAATTTTTGTTAGGGATATACGTAAAAACAATGCTTTGTTTTTCATTATAATGATCCAAATAAATTGTTAACTTTATGAACAAATTAAATTTAAAAAATTATGTCTTAGCCATTTTGCGCTCTGAACACTTTGTTCCATAAGTGATAAAAATTTGTCTTCAATAAATAATACGTACGCTTTTTAATACCTGATAACAACTGTTAATTGTTTGAATAAATTTGATAGACAAACGAAAAAAATGCTTAGATACCGATTTTTAAAGTCCAATATAATATTTAATGTTATAAAAAAAGTTACTAAACAAATCGATCAGTCCAAATGAAAAGGTTTCATCTCGGAAAAGCGAAATGAAAACGTGCTACATAGTTGAGGGGGCTGATGTACAGAATACAATTTTTTAGAGATTTTGCAGCTACGAAAATTTGTCACGCGAGTTAGCACTATTTCATTTAATCTCCGCGAGTTAGCACCTTTTCATTTGGTATCTTTGAGATGCAACGCTGTCATTTGGACACTTTGTAAACGCGCATCTTAGTTATTTCGCGAACTGAAAAAGTTGTTCCATTGACAAAATTGATTTAAAATTTGATTTAAAAATTAATATTTGATAAGAATTTTTATTTAATTAAATGAATTCGATGGAAAAATAAAATTTCTTGTCAATTTTTAACCGGCAGATTTCGTTTTTTCAACTGAATACATTTTTAATTACTTAGAAGAACCCTTCTCTTACAATGATTTACTAACGAGGAACAATTTTTGTTTATAAATATTTCTATAAACCAATTCACATCTTAACTACTTCTCAACAAAAGAATATTATTTTTTATAACAAAATCAACTATTAGTGTTTCAGAAAGGAACTTATTCATTAGAAGACTGTCCAGCGCTAATATTTGTTGTTTACTTAAATCAGTTTTATATTCAAATGAAAATTGTTGTCCCTTTTTAACTAGCATTTCATTTTGTTTAAAAGAATAAGCTTTATGTAACTTGAGATATACTTCCCATATGGTACTTTAGAAAAGAACATTAATTTTTAATTTTATAAACAATTTTATAAACCAATTCACAACTTGACTACTTTTCAACAAATTAATGTAATTTTTTGCACAAAATCGAATACTAATGTCTCAGACAGGTTCCTATTTATTAGCAGACTTTTAAGTTGACATAATGTTTTAATTAGTTAAATAAATTCTATAAAAAAATACAGATTTTCGTTTATTTTCAACCAACAGATTTGGGTTTTTAACGGAGTCAACTCTAAATAACTAGACCATAAACTTATCGTATGTTGTTTTATCAATGAGTTAAGATCTTTCTTTACAAATAACTTTGCTAAAAAATCTGTGCTTTTTTCATTAATTGCTCGTACATCTGGATGTTGCGGTCTTTTAATCTTTACTCTGTCTTTGTATTTCTTTATAAATTGATTATAAAAAATATATTAGCCCGATAAAAACTCCTAACAAGTAAGGTTCTTTATCAGCCATTGTCAGGAGATTTAGTAAAAAGCGACATCTATTTGTTGACAAGAAGTGAAGTTGTGAATTTGCTTATAAAATGTTTATTAATTATTTTAATTGATTTTGTTGGAAAAACAATATTTATCCGTTAAAAACTGACGAAAGCTTTTATTTGTATATCAAATTTATTTAAACAAAAAACAATTGTTATCAGGTATTGAAAAAGCTCACATATAAATTTGGTTACGAAGTTAAGAATTAATGCAGATTTTTTTAATGAAAAACTAAACCTTGTATTTACGCATATCCGAAGTAAAGGATAAAAAAATGAAGTTTCCAAGTATTTTTAATCTTAAAGTAACACTTCTACTCAATAATTTGTTATTATACACAAAAGAGTTTTTTTATGAAGTAACCTTATAAATATTATGTGTAGGTAGTATATTTACAGATATCATGATTTTTACAAAAATATAAGTGTTTGCGAAAAATGGAATCGTTTCAGAAAAAAATTTTTAATGGCAAGTTGGATGCTAAATAAAAAATTATTAAAAAATCGGATCACACAAATCTTTTCTAAATTTAATAAGTTATAAATTATAAAAAAATGCCTAAATCTCTAGACTACTTTGTCAATAAAAACTGTTGGTCACACTGCGAGTCAATCCGTAGTACCTTTTCGCGGGAGGGCGAGTAGGATATGAGGGTTGAGAGGAGAGTTGGGTGGCAGGGAGGGACAGTAAAGGGGGATAAGGGTAAGTGAAAGATAAAGAATTAGGAAAAGAAAAGTAAGTACACGAGAAGGAGCGGGGATGAGGTGATGGAGTGTGGGGGACATGTCATGTCACATGCGGCAAGTCTCTCTGCGGCAATTCACACCTGAGACATGTCACATCTGCAGAATGTCACACCTGAATCATGTCACTTCTGCGGCATGTCACAACTGCGGGAGTTCTACCTAGCGCCTTCTTTCCCGCACGGCATTTCTTACAGTGAAATTTACATCTCTCATCGCACCCCTGTGACTGGCCACAGGAATAATATTGGTCAATTCCCTTTCCACTGGTGAGAGAAGCCGTTAGGTAGAAATGCCGCAGTTGTTATATTCTGAAAATGAGACATGCCGCCTATGTGACATGCCGAAGATGTGACACGCCTCAGATGAGACATGCCGCAGGTGTGACTTGCTGCATGTGACATCATATGGACCCGCGGTGTGTGGGTTGTGAGGGGTTTGAATGGAGGGGTAGTAGAATAAAGGAAGTGATTGGATAAGAGGTAGGGAATAGGGAAAGGTAATTAAAGTGTTTATAGGCTACGAAACTCTTTTTTCTAGGGGCATAACGCCTACTTGCAATAATTTTGATTGAATTGCATTGATACCTTCGTGTAGAAAATCTCTTTCGAAATTCGTCGAAAGTGATTGTTGAGCAACCAGTAGAGGAAGGGATTCCAGAAGCTGTTCGAGAGGGCAAGCCACGTTGCCAGGAACTCGAGGAACGGTGGTGGCTTACTTCCGGTACAAGCTACCACAACTTCCTGGATAGTCCATGGTGTGACCATCACGATGAAACCCAAACTCATCGCTGCCATTGTTCGTGAAGCAGATGTTGACAAGCGCCTCTCGTGGGCCACGTACTGAAACTGATCGAAATATCAGAATCAAAAATCAAATTTGGTTCACCGTTCAAATTTGTAAAGACTGCATTTAGTTGATTTGAAAACAAAGTTTGCTTAAATAAACTAAAAATGTCTCTAGTAAATCAAATCAGTTTGCTAGAATCGAACATCGGCTGGTTAAATCCACCAAATAATTTATAATTTAATAAATAAATAAAATCTTACTAACGAAAAGGGATTTTAATTTCTTGCAATATCATAAAATCTTATGCAATCCCTTTTAATCCCCCACAAGAAGAAATATTGCATCTCGAAAAATCACTATAGAAAACCATTACATGAAAATTAGTATGTAAATCATTAATGTTAAAATATTGAAAGATTTGATGCAAACCGTAGATAAATGATAAAAAAGGAAGATATGTTATTTCATTTAAGCTAGGACTTAAACTTATTTTAAAGAATTATACAGGATTCGACAGATTTAAACGAATGACAAAAAATTATAAGAAGTTCCAGAAAACTTCAACGGATTGCAGGCGATTTTGTCATCTTTCATAAAAATTTCGCCGAATTTCAACGAGTTACCGACATCAAGAAATTTCGTAAGATTTTAAAACATTTTAATATATTTTAGAGAATTCCAGAACTTTCTAAACATTTCCGGAGATTTTAAGGAACTCTTATGATTTTTAAGATATTTCCAATATTGTAAAGACTTCAAGAGATTTCTAGAAAACTTTCAAGTAGACATAAAGTTACATGAAAATTCACGGAATTTATAGTGATAACAAACCAATTTTTAGGTACCATCGAATCACCTAACTTCGCATATTGGTCCAAAGTTTTTAAACCCATTTTTTACGTCTACATAACCTAATCTTATAAAATCACAAGAACTTTAAAGTCAAAAGTCATAAAATAAGCATGAGTCTACAAAAATAGGAGTCAGAAGTTTAAGTCAAATTCGATTTCAAAAGATTCCAAAAGGATCTTAATGTATTTATTCAAAAAGTTTTAAGTGATTTATGTAAATGAGAATTCACAGATTTGTGTTCTCTAAAGTCTTTTTGCGCAAAGACGTTATTTATGTTTACTTTCATATGAGATTATGAGTATTTTAAAATAAATCGTCCGCTTGTAGTTTTTATTCTCTTTACATTAATTCCTAGAATATTTTTATATTTTATTTATTCCAATACTGGTTATCCTATAACAGTTTTTTCTATAATAATTTTCTACAATGAATTACGTACAAT
>JAAAKG020141301.1:0-11894 GCA_010014905.2 Druon quercuslanigerum | reverse complement strand
ATTTTTTTCACAATCTTAAGATTTATCAATATTTTAATAATATTGATATAGACCAGTAGACAAACAAAATTAACATCGAAAATTAATAATTAAATATTTATAATTTTATTTGAAAATACATGTGTTTGGTTTGAAATTCCACTATTCTAGTTGAAGATTTATCATTTTAGTTAAAAATTCATCAGGTCGGTTGAAACTTGATCTTTTCAACTGAAAATATAACCGTTCCATTTTGGGTAGAAAATTGACCTTTTCTATTTAAAAATTTAACAATATGGATGTAAATTTACCTTCAAAAATTGAAAATTCATTCATTAAGTTAAAAATTTACGTACTTAACAAACGGACTTTTTGAGAAAAAATTATTTTCTGCTTTGAAAGAATCTCTTTGTTTAAAAATTCTTCTCTTCGGTTAAAAATCCAAGTATTCCACTTCAATATTCATTATTTTAGTTGAAAATTCAACTGTTAGGTTAGAAATATATTTAATTGGTTGAAAAATAAACTCTTTTTGTTGAAAATTAATTTTTTGAATTAAGATTCATCATTTTAATTAAAAATTCGTTTCTGTGGTTGAAAATGAGATATTTGATTGAAAACTTATTTGTTTCTTTGGATGAAATTTTGGTAGAACATTGAGTTTCTTAACTTAAATTTAGTTATTTAAGTTTTGGTTGACAATATATCTTTTCTAGTAAAATATATTATTTTGTTGGTTGAGAGTTCAACTATTTCAGTTAAAGATTTATCATTTTAGTTAAAAATTTATTAGTTAAGGTGAAAATTAAATTTTTTTGTACTAGATATGAAACTATTCTATTTTCTGTTAAAAATTGATTTTTGTTCTCATTCAGAATTTAACTATTTGGTTGAAAAGTGTCTCCTTTAATTTAATTTTGTTGAAAAATTGTATTTTTTGCTAGAAAATTAATCTTTTTGTTTGAAAATTAATCATTTTGTTTGAAAAATAATCTTATTGTTTAAAAATTCATCTTTTTGGTTAAAAATATAAGTATTTAGGTTAAGTATTCCTAATTTTATTTTAAAATTCACCTGTTTGGTTTAAAATTCCACTATTCAAGTCGAAGATGTATAATTTGTTTGAAAATTAATTTATTTTGTAATTTTTTGCTCTGTTGTGTTAAAGGTTACTTAGAATAAGCATAATGATTTAAAAAAAATGATTGCTTTTTGCTACAAATATAAATTTGTTACTTTTCATTGACCGGAAAAATTGAAAAACTTGACCGGGAATTTACAATCGTCAGCTGAATCGACATTCGGAAACTTATTGAATTTATTGGGAGCGTGCATTAATTTTGAGGGATTTTTTTGTTAAAAATTGCGGGTTATTTTTAAAAATCGGTTACCAAATGATCATTCAAAGTGTTGTCTACTGCTAGGCACTACTTTCTCCCAGCTTTTTGGCAGCATGCGGACACCACGTCGGATAAACGACTCATCTTTTTAAGCTGTCCACGAATGGACCCATTTTTTAGCATCTTCATAACTATGTGCTTAACATTTCGGTAAAACGACACCTAATGAAAACTCAGACCACAAGATGGGTCTTCGAAAATGCATATTGTAACGATATGCCTCGATGCGATATAGTACAAGGAACGCCATCTCTTAGAAATCCCTGAAAATGAATGCACGCTCCCAATATTTTTCTGCATTTGCCGAGAATCCAAGAGAGGTTCTTTGGTAATTACTTTCGCGCGATCGATATGCAATGGAAGATACGTCTAGTGCGGAGTACAGGGATTTTCAGGAATGGGGGATAAAAGGGTGGGAAAGTCCGAGGTTTGGAGAAGTGCCTTCTGGTATTTGATGCGGACGAAGCACGAGAGATTTGCTGCGGATGTGCGCTTATCGAGCAGAGACGGATGCTCCATTATGTCTACATACTCGACATGCCAGCCGATTAAATTGAATCGTTCGCCAGATTACCCAATGACGCATAATGCCAGTTCGAAGGTATGCCGCTCCGTCGGCTATTGTACCCCTCCAAGGTAGTAATTCCAGACACGTAAAAGCCATTCCTGGAATCTCCTCATTGTTATGCAATCATGGGTCAGTGCCAACCACTAGATCATAATTCCTTCGCGAAACCAACTGCAAACAGTCGCAAAGTCTGAGAGATTTCGTTTTTTTCTCCCTTACCTGTTCTTCTCTTAGTTTCCACATCGTAGTTTTGCATTTTAATTAGCAGAATAATTAATGAATTAGAGTTAACAAAAGTTAAAGTGCACTATAATTAAAATACACTTTTGGATGCATTCAGAATTGGAAAGCAACTCTGCTCTGGAGTACAAATGATAATAGAAGGTTTAAATTATATTTGTGAAGCAAAAGAGAAACAATACTTTATTTTCGACGTGCATCAGAGTCGAGCAGTCCGTTGTTTACTGAAAGTTTCATTGTATTTTGCAGCACACGGTTCCACTTATGAAACTTTGTTTCTAGCTTTAATTGACCCTGGAATTGACCGGGAAAATAATCACTAACGTTATCAAGGCAAGACAAATTTGAGCAGGCAGGAACAACAACGAAACATGTTCCGTTGCTGTTCCTTCCTGCTCAAATTTTTCTTGTCCTGATAAGGGTGTTGTATAAGTGCCAAAACGTTAGTGAATATTTTTTGCAAATGTCTTTTATATTTCTTTTGTCTTTTTTTTATTTATATGAAATAAAAAAAACATTGGTAAATAATAATTACCAATGTTTCCGCACTCATACAGCACCCTTATCAAGGCAAAAAAAAATGTGAGCAGGAAGGAACAGCATCGAAATTTTAATCAGGTAAAAGAGCATTGTCGTTTCGTTGCAGTTCATGCCTGCTCAAATTTTTCTTTTCTGGTGAACAACTAGGTCCCTAGAAACCGTTAATATTAACATTAACAATGGTCTTACAAACTTACCTATTATATAAAAATAAAAGCTTTATTATTATTTTTATAGACCAGGAAAAAACCTGAAAATGACCGGGAATCAGAATCAGAAGTAAATTCTGATCGCAGTAAAGTTCAAGTTTTCATTATTTTATTAATTTTGGTCAATTTTTAAAGAAGTGATTGGTTTCTAGCTTTAATTGACCCTGGAAATGACCCGAAATTTTATTGACCTGTAAATTACCGGGAATTCAATTAGCAGGGTGATGATTTGACCGGCAAATCGGTAAATGACCGGGAATTTTACTGACCGGGAAATGACCGGGAATGCAATTAGTATGGTGTTGATTTGACCGGGAAACCCGTAAATGACCGGGAATTTTACTTACCGGGAAATGACCGGTAATTCAATTACTAGGGTGGTGATTTGACCGGGAATTCGGTAAATGACCGGGAATTTTTCTGATCGGGGAATGACCGGGAATGTAATTATTAGGGTGTTCATTGACCGGGAAACCCGCAAATGACTGGGAATTTTACTGACCGGGAAATGACCGGTAATTCAATTACTAGGGTGGTGATTTGACCGGGAATTCGATAAATGATCGGCAATTTTTCTGATCGGGAAATGACCGGGAATGTAATTAGTAGGGTGTTGATTTGACCGGGAGACCCGTAAATGACCGGGAATTTCACTGACCGGGAAATGAACGGTAATTCAATTACTACAGTGTTTATTTGACCGGGAATTCGATAAATGACCAGGAATTTTTCTGCTCGGGAAATGACCGGGAATTTAATTAGTAGGGTGTTGATTTGACTGGGAAACCCGCAAATGACCGGGAATTTTACTGACCGGGAAATGACCGGTAATTCAATTACTAGGGCGTACGATTTGATCGGAAAATCGGTAAATGACCGGGAATTTACTGACCGGGAAATGAAATGAAATTTAGAAAAGTGATTTCGACTTTAAGTACCATACTTAAATTGTGTAAAGATGGTTTCAAAACAAATTAATAAAATTTTTAACATGTTAGTTGAATTTTCAACCTGAAAAGATAAATTCTGACCAAAACTTTTCATAGTTTATGTTTCCATAAAAAGACGATATTTATATTAATAAAAAATAATTTTAAATCCAAAATGACGAATTTTCAAAATAATAAAAATTTTTCACTCAAGAAATAAAAAAAAAATTTATCTAAATTGTTAAACCTTCAAGCCAAAAAGCAAATTTTCAAACAAAAAATATGACTTTTCAGCAAAAAATTAATTTTCCACGAAACTAATTCATTTTTAGTCAAGAAAAATGTAATTTTAAACCAAGATAATTCTTTTTTTTAACAGAAAATGAGAATTTTCAACTAAAAAAAAACAATCTTAAAAAATGAAAAAGATACTTTTTAGTTAAAAAATTAATTTGTATCTAAAAATATAAATCATAAAAAAATTCTTTCCTAACAAACTTTAAGAGATGACTTTGTAAAGCAAAAAGATAAATTAAAAAAAATTTAACTTTTCTTTTACCAAATATTTCAGATGACATTTTGCGATTAAATTTGGAATTTTTAAACAAGAAATAAATTTCTACAAAAATGTATTGAAGTTTCAATCCAAAAAGACGAATTTTTTTCTACCAAAATGGATCAATTTTTAACAAAATAGTTCAGTTTTCCACCAAACAGTTGCATTTTTGTTTTTAAACTAAAAATGCAACTCATTCCTGTTAAAAATTTATATTTTTTGGTAGAAATTTATTTTCTTGTTGAAAAAATCATCTTTTGTTAACTGAAAATTTAATGATTTAAGTTTTGGTTGACAACTTATCTTTTTTTTTGTAAAAATTAATTTTTTGTTTTTTGAAAATTCAGTTTTTTAGTTGTAAACTCATCTTTTTGTTTGTTTGAAAATACATTTTTACAACTGAAAGTTTAAATTAAATTTAAAATTTAAAAAAAACTGTTATTTTCGGCTGACTGGGAAAATTGTAAATCTTGACCAGAAAAAACCGGGAAATGACCTTTAATTTGAAATCGTCTGCCGAATAGCCACCCTGAGAAAATTTATAAATTATTCAAAATATCTGTGATTTCTCCACTAAAAAATACTCTTACTGTTTCTCTGTAGTTAATAAGTAGTTCCGAAACATTATCACGAAACGAAAATTTTCGAATTTTTCCAGACGATTTCGAAAGGTACCGAAGGGCACAATAACTGCTTGTGTGTGCGTGCAATTCCCGATATTTACGAGCACTTACTTTCTTTGTCGAATAAACTCAGAGAATTTCCCAAGTTTTCCCCGGAGGACTGGATACCATCAAAATGGTCGAAACTTTCCACCGTCCGGTTAGCCATGTGTGTTGTCTTGATTCCTCAGAAAATCCGTGTTATTCGAATAGATGGAAAACTATGGTTAGATAAAATGTTCCAAAAAAGGGAAAACAAACATCTAACTTTTCTGTCCCTCTATTTCTCTTCCAAAAGTTTCCCAGAACTTGCAAATAACTAACTAAACGGGTCCAGCAGACGCGATGAAACTTTAAACTGAATTATCTCTGGTTTAAATAGACTTAGGTCAATTTGTTCATTTTAAATTATATCTCAAAGTCTCGCAAAAATATATACATACAAACAATAATAAACAATAATAAAAATTGTTTGAAAAAAATGTTCTGATGAAAAAAAAAAAAACTTGCGGGTCTCTGGGACCCATTCTAGCACTTGAGGGTTAAAGAAAAGATTAATGCAACATGTAGCAATAAAAGTAATTGGTGCGTTTGTGGAAATTAAGAGCCAAGCGGGCCAAGTCTGCTGAACGCAATTTTCAATCTGGACCCATTGCCAGAAGCGTAGAGATTTATCGAGGGTCGTATACACCTTTTCACAGTTGTCGTCGTCATTACTTGGGTCGGGAAGTGAAACTTCCAGAAATTGCTAAGATTTCAATCGGTGGCGATTAGGACCTCGAGTTATATCGCCACCAAGGGGTTCGACATTCCCCGGTCAGTAAACTCGGAGGTTGGTGGCGATGGGGACGCCCATATTGCCCTCGTTACTCACCGCCCAGAGACATTCGCAAACAACACGAAGGTGTTACTACATTCTTTATTTTTCTGCAAATTTCCTCATAAATCTTCCCACACGTTGTCAATACACTCAAACCTGGATTTAATGTCAATTTTTTGGCCGAGCGTGACCTTCAATCCAGATTCTCGGAACTGTTTTGTTTCCTCTTTTTTTCTCTTTCATGTTTCTTGTTTCTCGTTTCTCTATCTCTGTTTTGTGACGCTTGAGTGAGCACCACAGCTCCTCTCGTCCGTCCCCACCGCGCGGCATTAATTCTCGGAAATATTAAATGGAGGATCACTTAATCCGAGAAATGACCGGGAATTTAATTAAAAAACCGGGAATTTCTTTCTGATCGCAGTAAAATTCAAGTTTACATTATTTTAATAATTTTGGTCAACTTACAAAAGCGATTTATACTTAATCTACAGCCGCAAATTTTTCAGATTACTCTCATTAATTCATGATTTATTATTAAATTTTTATTTATTTTTCATTTCTTCATAAAATAAATTAGTTTGTTTAAAAATGTATGTTTTTTGAAAAAGATTAATCATTTTAATTAAAAATTTATCAGTTTGAGTGAAAATTAATCTTTTCTTTTTCAAAATACAACAATTTAAATGCAAAATTGTCTTTTTTTATTTGAAAATTCAACCATTTCGTTGAAAATCCACTCTGTTCTCAAAAATTAATTTTGTTGTTTGAAAATTAAAATATTATAATGTAGAGCATTTTTTCTCTCTAATAGTACAAATGGTATCGTTTTAGTACGTTTCCAGATAATGAACTTTTTTGGTAAAAAAATTAATCTTTTTGTAAAAAAATTTTCTTTTAGTTGATACTTCAACTTTTTGACTGGAACTATAAACTTGGTTAAAAATTCGTCTTTTTTGGTAGTATCATTTTGTTTTAAATTTCTTATTTTTTAGTTGTAAATTCAGCATTTGGTTCATAACTCTTAAATTTTATTGAAAATCCATCTTTTTTGGTAGTAAATTAATCTTTTATAGTTAAAAATTCAAAATTTTGGTTGAAATGGTAGTAAATTAATCCTTTTGTTTAAAATTTCATTTTTTTCTTTAAAATGTTATCAGCTAGGTTTTAAAGTTTAATTCATTTTTTGATACCGAAAATAATTTTTTAAATCTTTTTTAGTTTAAAATTCTACTATTTTATTGAGACCTCTTAAATTTAAAAAAAATTAGTCTTTTTTGGTAGTAAATCAATCTTTTTCTTTAAAACTTCTTTTTTTTTGTTAAAAACTTAACAACTTAAACTTTTTGTCAGAGAATTTTGGAATTTTATTGAAAATTCGTCTTTTTTGGTAGTAAATTAAGCTTTTTGTTTAAAAACTCTTCTCTTTTAGTTCAAAATTCAACTTTTTGTTTAAAAATTAAACAACTACGTTTTAGTGTTTAACCAATTTATCAAAAATGCATTTTTTTGTTGGCGATTTAAAATTATAAAAAAAAATTTGTCTCTTTGGTCAGAAATTGAACTATTGTGTTGAAAATTCATTTTTTTGGATGACAAATTATTTTGGTATTTTAAAATTTACTTATTCCATTTTTGATCGAAAATAGTTTTTTTAAAGAAAAAATTTGACTTTTTGATAAAATTAAACTGTTTGATTAAAAATAAATTTTTTGTTAAAAATTAATTTAGTTTAGTTGAAAATTCAACTTATCAGTTGAGAGTTCTTGTATTTTGTTGAAAATTCGTCTTTTTTTAAATAAAATTTACTTTTTTATCAAATTTTCATATTTTTAATTTGAATATTCATCTGTTTTACATAGAAAACTCGTCATTTTGTCTTAAAAATTCAATAATTTAGTTTTTAAAAAAATCAAATATTCGGTAGAAAGTTTTTTTTGAATAATTGCAAATTATTTCTTTTAATTAAAAGATTAAATATTTCATTTTTGGTCAAAATTTTACCTTGCTTAGTTCAAAAATTAATTAATAGCGGAATTACCTCTCACATATAATTTAATTAGGCGCATTTCAAAACTTACTCTTAAAATCACTTCTTTATTTTAAATGTTGATTTAATACCGAATTTTGTAATTCACCACAAGGTCACGTAGAAAATATATTTTTTATTGGCAACTTAATTCGCTTTAAGCAAACAAAATTCAGTATGAACGCAATATCTGATTTTACTTGAATACTATTTTACTTGGGGGGGGGGGGTCATAAACAAATAAAAGATAGTCGGTTGAGGGGGGGGGGGAGGTAAAAATTGCCCAAAAATGGTTAACGTAGTTTATGGACGATCCCAAAGAATATTTTTCGTATCGAAGTTAGATTGTGTATCCAACTAGAAACGGCTCGAAGGACCATTTTTTGTTTGTCCATTATTAGGAATTTTTTTCGAATTTTGTGGGAATCTTGTGAACAGTAAACAATATTTGATTGAAACTAAAGGCAGAGCTTTCAATTCTGAGTAAGATAAAAGAAATCTTTTTATTTGCCTACGTTTTTCCAAATTCAGAACATATGTTTGAAGAAGAAATACGAGCTTCCGATAAGGGGTCAGTCGAGTCACGTACGTCCTGGCAAACGTATTACTGGAAAACCGAGTTAGAGAGGGATTTAAGGTTTCAGCACCGAGGGGCGCAGTAACCCAAATGGTTTAGAGGTATTTGTCCTGAGAGCAGTTTCAAATAGAAAGGAAACGAGGTTCTGTTTACATTGTGTGAATAACATTTGGAAAAGTTTATGGACGATATTACATTCTCATTTAATTGCCCATGCGCAAGGCATTTTCTCTACATTTCAGTGGAGGCAATAACCTGCACTTCCAGAAACGGAAAACCAGTAATATAACAATAACTATTCTAAAATTAGAGAAATTCAAATGAGATTAAAATCAAATTTAAAGTTCTATTTAACGTCCGATAATTAAGGTAATGTGCAGAATTCCTGAAAATAAAACCAAGAATCTAACGACTAAATTTGAACAACCGCCATAAAATGTTCCTATTGCAAAAATAGAAAAGAATCAAATTAATTTTTTTGTGGCAAAAATAAAAAAAGAGGAAAGAAAAATAAAAAGGCTACCTTACAAATCCCCTTCCTTCTCTTTTTTGTTCCTTTCGTCTTTTTTTATTTTTATTATTATCAAATCGCAATAAACAAAACATTTGTAACAAATAATCACCAACGTTTCAGGACTCTACGTCACCCTTAGCAAGAAAAAAAAATCGTTCAGGCCGGAACAGCAACGAAACCATGATGCTCTCTCTCTCCCTCCTTCTCTCCCTCTTCTATCCCTCCCTCTCCCTCTTCTCTCCCTCTTCTCTCCCTCTCCCTCACCCCCTCGCTGACACCCAAGAGAGCATCGTGATTTCGTTGCTGTTCCGGTCTGCTCTATTTTCTTTTGCTAAGGATGATGTATGAGTCCTGAAACGTTGCTGAGCATTTTTACGAATGTTTTGTTTATTGCAATTTGATAATATTCGATAATTTTAACAATTTTAAACTAATACAGATTTTTCACTCAAGAAAGTAATGGTAGTAAATTAATCCTTTTGTATAAAATTTCATCTTTTTCTTTAAAAAGTTATCAGCTAAGTTTTAAAGTTTAATAAATTGCTTGAAATAGAAAATATTTTATCTTTTTTAATTTTTAATTCTACTATTTTATTGAGACCTCTTAAATTAAAAAAAAAATAGTCTTTTTTGGTAGTAAATTAATCTTTTCTTTTAAAAATTCTTTTTTTTTTTAAACTTAACAACTTAAACTTTTTGTTAGAGAATTTTTGAATTTTCTTAAAAATTCATCTTTTTTAGTAGTAAATTAATCTTTTTGTTTAAAAATGAATCTTTTTGGTTGAAAATTAATCTTTATGGTTGAGAATTCTTGAATTTTATTGAAGATTTATCTTTGTTGGTGAAAAATTAATCTTTTTATTTGAAAAATTATCTTTTCTAGTTTAAAATTCTACTATTTGATTGAGATCTTTCAAATTTTAAGGTAATTAGTATTTTTTGGTTGTAAATAAATTTTTTTTCTTAAAATTTTTTTGTTTTGTTAATAACTTAACAATTTAAACTTTTTGTCAGAGAATTTTTGAATTTTATTGAAAATTCTTCATTTTAGTAGTAAATTAATCTTTTTGTTTAAACGTTTAATTTTAATTCAAACATTAATTTTTTGGTTAAAAGCTTTTTAATTGTATTTAAAATTTTTCTTTTTTATTAGTAAATTAAGCTTTTTGTTTAAAAATTATTCTTTTTTAGTGGAAAATTCAACTTTTTGTTTAAATAAAAAATAATAAAATGTTTCTATTGCATAAAAAGAAAAGAATAAAATCAATTTTTTTTGGGCGAAAATAAAAAAAGAGGAAAGAAAAATGAAAAGGCAACCTACCAAACCCCTTCCTTCTCTTTCTTATTCTTTTCGTCTTTTATTTTGTATTATTATCAAATCGCAATAAACAAAACATTTATGAAAAATAATCATCAACGTTTCAGGACTCATACATCATCCTTAGCAAGACTAAAAAAATCGTGCAGTCCGGAACAGCAACGAAACCATGATGCTCTCTCTCCCTCTCCCTCCATCCCTCCCTCTCCATCTCCATCTCCCTATTCTCCCCCCCCCCTCTCTGACATACAAGAGAGCATTGTAATTTCGTTGCTGTTCCGGCCTGCTCCATTTTTTTGTCTTGCAAAGGGTGATGTATGAGTCCTGAAACATTGCGAATATTTTTTACGAATGTTTTGTTTATTGCGATTTGATAATATTTGATAAATTTGAAAAAATTTTAAACTAATCAAGATTTTTCACTCAAGAAAGAAATAAAAGTTTATTTAAATTGTTAAACGTTCAAGCCGGAAGACGAATTTTCTCTACAAAAATTGAGTTTTCACACAAAATATATGTCATCAGCATAAAATTAATTTTCCTCGAAATTGATTCATTTTTACCTCACAAAAATGAAATTTTAAACAAAGAAAATTATTTTTGACCAAGAAAGGAGACTTTTCAGCTAAAAAAGATCAATCCTCAAAAAGTCGAAGAATTACATTTTCAGTTACATAATTAATTTCAAATCAAAAAAAGGCCTAATAATTTTTAACAATTTTATTTACCTTTAACCCACGCAGTTGAAATTTCATTTAAAAAAGATTAATTTTTAACAAAATGGTTAAACTCTTAACCATAGATGAATTTTCCACGAAAAATATAAATATAAATCTTAAAAAAATGATTTTTTAACATACTGATTTAACCAAATCTTTCGAACAAAATAGTTAAATACTCAAGCAAAGAAGAATTTTTAATTAAAAAGGAGAATTTTTATTAAAAAAAAGATAAAATTTCTATTAAAATAGATTCATTTTTATATTAAAAAAAAATATTGAATTTTTATTCTTAAAAGATTTCAGTTTATATATCACGATCAAAATATGCATTTTTAAACAAGAAATAAGTTTCGACATAAAAAATTGAATTTGCAACCAAAATCGATCAATTAAAAAAAAGAATTGTTGAATTATCTACCAAATAGTTTAATTTGTTTGTAAGAAAGATGAAATTTGTAATAAACAAGAAGAATTTTAAATAAAAAATGATAATTTTTGTTTCAAACTTGAGCTTTCATCCAGACAAGATTTTAGTTAATTTTTCAAGACCAAAATATAAATTTTATTTAAAAAGTGAATTGTCTACTAGTAGTTCAATTAAAAAAAACAGTAGAATTTTTAACAAAAAGTATGACTTTTTAACAAAATAGTTTGATTTTTAACCAAACAGTTGCATTTTGATACGAGGAAGATTAAATTTCTCTTAAAGTTAATGAATTTTCAATACAAAAATAAAATAAAAAAATAAATAGAGCCCCGGTGGCTCAGTGGTTAGACGCTCGGACTTAACCTCAGAGGTCCGGGGTTCGATCCCTGAGCCGGTACCTCTGGAAA
>JAAAKG020141299.1:0-34137 GCA_010014905.2 Druon quercuslanigerum | reverse complement strand
TTGTAGCTCTTTTATGCGTAAACAACTTTTGTCTTTCTATTTTTTTCGTAGCTTGTGTCGTTTCTCCAGAAAATTTTATTTTTTTTTTTATTTTTAATGTTGTTTTTTTACAAATAAAACAAAAACTATGCGTCCTATCAGAATCCTCAACATGGAATTATTGATTTTTGATTACTTTTGGTGCAACCCAAATCTGGATTTTCCATATTTTCAGAGAAGTTCAAAAAGTTATTATACTTGTTACAATAATATTTCACAGCTTTTAAAAAACAACGTGTTTCTTACCTCGACTTTTTTTATATCGTGCGTTGCTTGACTTAAATTTTTTTTTTCGCAAATACTATAACTCTGATCATTTTCTTTTATAAAAAAAAAAAAAAAACTTATAAGGATACATTGTTTGACTTTCCGAGTACTATGAATAGCCGAACATGGAATTTTCCACTCTAAAGAGAAATGTTTTCAAAAATTTTGAAAATTTTCTAACCTATTGATATTTTATAAAAAATAACCGGCTAAGAAACTTGGCCTTTCTTTTCATGTCTTAGAAAATTGTGCCAAAGCTCAATACAATTTGATCAGTCTTCCAAAATTTATCGCGCTTACAAAGTACTTCTACTTCTTCTCAAAACGTGAAGATTTAATGAATGGAACTTAAATCAAATTTTACATAAAATCATTATCTTCTCATTAGGATGTGTATGTAAAACACTAAAAATTATATCATTGTCTATTAGAATATTAGGGTGGGCCGAAAAAAAATAAAATTTTAGCAATCGATTTCTAATAGCGAAAAATTGGTAAGTTTTTCATATGAGCTGAGTGTTTGCCATATTTTTTAAATACATTTATTAAGTTTGCCAAATTTTTCTTATCGCTTTCATACCTTCAATCACACTGTAAAGCAATATATTTCAGTGTTTTTATTATTCATATTGCATTATTATATGCAAAAATCAATTACCTTAATTTTTTCCAGATACCTTTTTTTGAAAAAATCATTCAATTTAAAGAAATAACAAATATTTACACTCTTGCCATGTATTTGATGGTTAGTCGGCCCTAGAGGTAAACAGCGGTACGCTCGCCCCTCTTAAGTACTAATTTTCTCAGGTCAAAGTCAGCCTACTTTTAGCTTTGAGTGGCACGGGACTGAGTATTATTAACCAAAAAGCATTAGAATTCAAAGAGGATGAATGTTTTTGGAACAATTTTAGGTTACGTTGTCGGTTTACATCGAAAATTGTTATTTTCAAACAAAAATCAATATAATTTGAACAAGATTAAATATATTTTAACAATTATGGTATTGGTTAGTGTTTTTTATGGGCAATTAGTATTCTTAATAAAAAAATTATGTTTTAAAAAAGATTCACAACTTTTTTAACAATGTTAGTTTATGTTATAAGTTGATATTTTAAATACCTACAGAAAATTTTAGATTTTTCAGATTATCATTCAGCAATTTGGTTGAAAATTCAACTGTTTTGTAGAAAATTTATTTATTTTGTTAGAAAATAAATCTTTTTGGTAGAGACTTCATGTTTTTGATTGAAAATGTTATTATTTGATTGAGTTAATTTTTTTTGGATTTTACTTGATATGTAAGGAATTTAAAGTGTTTGAAACTGAATTTAACACAGTATTTGTTGTTATATGCCGGAAATTACGGCACTTTAATTAAAAAAAGAATTGGATTTCAAAAATTATATTTTTTTGAGAAATTATACGACTTACCATTTTTTAACAATTATAAGTTATTAGTTTTTGTTACATATTGTTAATAAAAAATCACTAGGAGGTAAAATATCTGTTTTTGTAAATTATTTAAAATATTGTCTTTGCTTTTATTTTCTATTATTTTAGATAAGCGATATACTATAAAATAAAAATGTTTCGAATAATGTTAATGTTATATTTTAATATAAAAATTACTTGAAACAACCAAAAAATCGCGCATGTATATTTTCTAGTTTAAAAAAAAGGTGTACATATGGTTAGATTCATTGCAGAGGAGAGATCTGCCCTAGAAAAAACTATTCCTGAATTGACAGATGATCCAACGTGGATAATCGATCCTATTGACGGTACAACAAATTTTGTTCACGCCTATCCCGAATCTTGTATTTCGATTGGTTTAACAATTGGTAAAGAAGTCGTCATTGGCATAATATACCACCCTATCAACTGCCATCTTTATACTGCGAAAAAAAATGAGGGAGCTTTCCTCAACGACGTCAGATTGAAAACATCTTCTGTGACTGGTAAATTAATTAAACTTCTCAGAATAAGTTAGGTAATACACATTTTCAATTTTAAGAGCCTTCAGTCTAAAACTGTTTTTGCAGAATTACAAAAGGCTTTGGTATCTACAGAAGTAGCACTGATTCACCAAAATATGAAGAATAGAGATATATACGCTGGTAGGCTGGAAGCATTTGCAACTCTTACTCACGGGTAAGTATTCAGAACAAAAACAAGATAATAAATAAAAATACGATGGTTAGAAAAATAATCACAAATATAATTTTGGAGCATTATGTAAGAAAGCTTCCACTTTCGAAATTGAATTTGAATTATAAAATAAAATCGATCGAATTATTCTCATTTTTATATAAAACGATTTTTTATTAAATGGTAGGGTTAGAGGAAATGGATCCGCTGCGCTGTCTTTGGCTTACGTTGCCAGAGGGATCATAGATATTTATCAAATGCAAGAATTAAAACCATGGGATGTTGCACCCGCAATATTATTAATACAAGAAGCTGGTGGCGCGGTCACTGATTTAAAAGGTAACACGGGAATTTAATTTATTATTTCATATAAAAAATATAAACTACAAGATCGAAAAACTTAACCAGTAAAATATTAAGCACAACCTACTGTGTGTACCTTAAAAAAGTATAAGAGGCAAAGTTGTTTTCAGGTCAACCTTTCAGTGTAATGAAATCGAAACTAGGAATAATTGCTGCTTCAAATAAACAACTCGTCAAAGAAGTCACCAAACTGATCATCGAAACGGATCTAAAAACTCAACGAAAACGACTCAAAAGAACTGAAAAGTTAAGAAATTTATTGTAAATATTATGATTTGCAGTCAGTTTCAAAGTATAATTTGACCTAAGAATCAACTGGCAAACGTTAATAAGAATAAAAATACTATTAATATAAAGGATTTTTCTCCTCTCAATTTTTTTTAAATTGGCTTTCCGAGTCTTTCGGATTATGTAATTATTAATCACAGCAAATAAGTAGATTTTGTTTTATTTTAAAACGTAGAATCCATTTTTTTACTTCTTCAATAGTGAATGTGTTCGAGGATTGTCTTCCTCCTTGTAAAAAAACGTCTTGCAACATTTATAGAAGGGCCTATCCTGAAGCCTTGTACAGTCAAGTGAAGTTTTAACAACCTATTTTTACCGTGTAAAGTGATGTTTTTTTTCTTGAAGTAAAACTTGACTGTCACTATAGGTGCTCTTATTTTTCACTTTAAAAAAATTCTGTGCTCTCACTCCCAACTTTTGTTCAAATGCTCAAATAAATGATCTTCAAAGGACCCCGCACAGAAGGAACTAGTCATAACTGTCCAAGTCCTTTTGAGAAATTTCTTCTAGTTCCATATACTGTAAAATAAATAAGTGGTAGTAAAATCCTCCGAAAAACCTTTTCCATACACTTTATGCAGCGTCCTTTGGGCCCTTTCAACAATTTCAATTTTTTTCAGGTCAAGTCGACAAATGAACGAATGTTCTGAACATGATAAATTTTTTAACCAATGACAACAATAAAATAACTTGTTTAAATAATTTTACAATGAATTAAAGCTTTCGTGTTTAATCAAGTATGCAGTTAACCTAAAAAGGCAGAAGACAGATTTTATCTGACCAAAGCGGTAAGTAAAGGTTTAAGAAATTTTAAATTGCTTCAAAAATGTAATTTTTTTAATCCTTTTATTTTTGCCATTTTCCAAATTATTGAAATATTTTTGTAAGTACTACTTACTTTGTTTTCTGAACCCGCGCATTTAAAAAAAATGAAATTGTTAAAAATGTACTTTTACTGATTTTATGCGTTTTTATTGACAGAGGGGACAAAATGCGTTCTTACCTTATTTTTATTCGAAATAAAAAAAGGTAAGAACGAATTTGTACCTCCAAAACAATAAAAAAAATCAGTAGAATAGAATACATTTTTGGACAATTGCAATTTGTTCAAGCAATTAACCCTCGGTCGGCAAAGTGGAATTCACTGACGCCATTGTACTCGCTGCTACTCCGCAAATACTCACTGGCGGTTACTGTGTCCTGAAAGACCAGTCTTGCCGATGGTGGGTAAACGTATTGTTAGAAAATAAAGTAGTACCTAAAAATATTTCACTCTTTCCAACAATGGAAAATATACAATATTTAAACAAAATAAAATTGTTGAAACATTTACTAATATTTTTAGAAAACACATTAATACTTAAAAATATTAAAATCTGTCGAAATTTGTAAGATAAAAGGCTTTTCCTGCTTTTTTAGGTTAATTATATTATTATTATTATTATTATTATTATTACACCATTAGGCCGTTTCCCTTTCGGGGTAGGCGTGACTCACTCGGCGGGGAGAGGAGTAGTGTGAGGAAGGGGTTATAAAAGTTTTAGATTGATCTAGCATTCTCGTGTCATTTATTTACATAACACGTTCATTCCGCAACACTGCTCCGACCCAGGTTGCTGATCAATCTCTGTAGCAATCGCCCCAAGTGAAGATCCTCTCAAAGTCGTTACGTGAGGTTCCCCACTTAGGTCCATTAGTAATATACTTGACGAAAAACATAATATACAAATTATTTGTATTGTTGTCACTGTTTAAGAACTCATAAAACGTCTAGAACGTAGTTATTTTCGCGACTTTCTTGAAAAACAAATGTTTAAACAAATTAAAATTATTTGAAAAGTTGAAAATTATTAATATAAGAAACTTTGAAAAAGCGTAAGTAAACCGCAATGTTACGCGAGATATTACGTAAAATTAAAATTTGTATGAAGACCCATAAAAGTGGCCTAAATTTAGGGTACAACTTAAATTTATGATTGATTCTTAAATCGAAATCATTTATTTGGCATTTCTAACAAAACTGGCGAGTGATTCGCCATTTCAAGCAGATAAATTCTTTTAAAAAATCCACCAAGTAGTATAACTTAGAACCACACAAATGTGTCTCATATCGTAAGAATGGAGGTGTGTAATGATTAATAGCATTTGCAAAAAATATAAAAGTACGCTGATTAAAACGCCTTGCGGAAAAAATTATTCTACGTGAATTCTTTTAAGAAAACGATTAAACGCAACTTAACATACGACATTTCTTTCCCGCAAGCTGCTTCCATTCCTATACAATTACAACAATGAGCAATATAACAATTAATTATCCCTGTTTTGGACATCGATAATCGACGACTTAACATTTCTGGAAAATTGGAATTTCATCAATTAATTAATCATTCAAGAAATTGAATTTCAATTGTCGACTAATTACAATGGCTACACTTAGGAAACTAAAAAAACAATGCATCACAAGAAAAGAAATCGAATTCATCTGGGTTTTTAACGTTTGTTATGATAATATGGTAGATGTAGTTGAGGAACTGTGAATGTTAATGGCAGGTGACGTTTGTGGGGCGTGTCTTTAGAATAAATAATAAAAACTAATTGTGCAAGATGCAAAATATGAAGGGTATCCGATAAATTTGCTTATAAATGTCTACTGCATACGTAAATGTTTAGAAACATGATTTATAAACGCTTTTCTTAAAAAGTTAATACAACTACGTACGATTTAAAAAAATACAAAAGATCAATATTAATGACTTCATTACACATGTTTTGCATTCTTATCGTTTGCCTTAATTCAGAATTTAAATGTGTCTTTATAAGACAGAATCACCATTACAAATGTGTATTCTGTAATTATAACTTTTAAATTATCTACAAAAGGGTTTAATCCTCTAAACCAAGAATACAAAAGTTTTACAGGAATACCCTACTGAGAGGGCGATGGACAATTCCGCCCCAGCTACCTGTGTACCGTTCCCCACTCCGCTTGGTCAGCGGGGGGCCTTTGTTCCTAATAAGGCCTAAAATATGAAATATAAAATTTTTTAAATTTCCCACTTATTAAATCACAAATATGATATTCAAAATCTACGAATTATAACGATTCCAACGATATGTTCTTTGACTCATTTTTCTAAGCTGATCACGTGACGTTTTCAATTATAAATTTATTTTTAAAAAGGTTGATAAGAGACAAAATTTCTAACTAATGCGGCTTCTCATGTAAATTTCGACCTATTTGGAGACAAATATATGGGACAGGATACGTTTTTTTAGAACAGGTTAAAAATTATCAACAACCGGTTAATAAATTGACCTATGTTTTGGTGAATCAATATAGATCCACGAGGACTTTGTTCTTAAATTGATGAAAACTTTTATTTATCTTAAATTTAAATTAATAATTGCAAATATTATAATTAAATAAATAAGAAATGATTGTATCAACTAAAAGTTAGATCTAATTAATGGAACTATTAGGTTCGATATATACTTTTTAATACTTTAAAATTAATTACAATTGTTTAGCTATTAGTTTCAAAATATTTTTAGCTGAGAATATATTTGTTCCTTTGAATGCTTTCTATATTTTTAGAGCTTTATTATTTTCACTACTCAAATAACAAGTAAAAATACTGCCAAATATAATCTGAGCTTAAAAATTTGGATACTTTATTTTTCTAAATAACTTGGAAAAAATTATTTTTTCTCATAAATGTATTAAGACATTATTTTTCATTTTTCAAAAGCCTGTGATAATGATTAATAAAATCTTTATCGAAATCAAGATCGGTTTTATTATTTGATTAAATTGCTCTTGAAAAAAAAAAAATTAAATCGAAATACACTTGTGGTGGAAAATGATTTTCTTCCCAGTTATTAAGCAAAAATAAAGTTTTTTGCCATAAAATTACTGTTCTTATTTGGCTCTCGATGTACAGACATATTGAATTTCCCCCACTTAACCTGAAGTACCTATTCGCAATTACCAGTTTTTCTGTAATCAGCAATAACATCACGGACTTGCCTTGACCTTTATCCTAAATTGGGGGATCCAAATGTAAACAGATAGTGCCGCTTGAACCATTTATATTTGATTAGGACGCATGGCGCAACCTGATGCAACTAACGCGCTCAGAGTGATGCCTTCGAGCTGTTCTCATCACGAAACTACGGAGTCTATCAGTTCTAGGAGTATCGTAAACTGGAGGAGGGGGGGGGGGATTTTAACAGGAATTGAGTATATTGATGTTTAAAGTTGAAAGTTTTTTTTACCAAAATGAAGATTTTGAAATCCTAAGTTCAACTCTTTGCCAAATCTATCAGTGTTCATAAAAATTTGAAAAAATCGTAGACTCAAGAGTAAATCTTACTCCTTACATCTAAATCAAGAGAACGATTGAATAATATTTAATTTCTGAACATTTTCGTCGTTAATCTTCATTTGTTATAAAATGCAATATTGCAAATATTCCTTTATATTCCATTGTATATCTAATGGAATTTGAAGTTGTATCTTATAAAAAATGAAGACTAACGACGAATCGCGGACATCTAGCTCGCAAAAAGTTCTATTGCACGATTAAATATTTTGTATGAATACTCATACTCAGCAATTAAATAATATTTAAACGTGCTCTTCATTTTGATTTAAAGAGTAACCCAACTAAAAAGTATTAGAACGCATTAAATGAATATTTAACATTTTATTTTTATTTTGATCACCTTCTAATTAATGAAATATACTTTTACAAAATAATATAAATAATGATTTTGTCATATACTTAAAAATATTTTAATTTAAGTTCATGTTTTCACAGGTTTCGAAGGTAAATATTTCCGTCTTTAATTTTCCTTATTATAATTATATTAATAATAATATTCATGGCCAACAATAAAGAAAAACGTAATTAAATTGTAAAATCAATTTTAAAATCTTTATGTTAATTAAATAATTAAACGATGAACGCATCATTTATTTTAATAATAATTATGATCGTGATAATTATTTCAGCATAATTATATTGACTCATATTTTTTTAATTATCATCAGTTACTAAATTCAGCCATTTACTTTTTTCCGTGCCCGAATTACAAAACCAAAATACAATGTTCTCTTCTACAGTCTACAGTCCAAGAGTTAAAAGTTGCAGAACTTCTCTAAATAAAATGGCAGAGCATCCTTTGTCTATTATTATAATTATTACGTACGTTCAGCCTCATTTTTGTGTACATTTTCAAAAAGGATTTCCCCGCACGCTTTCATGAGACACATTCACTTTATCAAGATTGTCAGCATTATTATTAAATTAGGCAGGAGCACAATAAAGAATCTCGTTTCGTTTACAGTTTGCCTCACGTTGCAGATACGACTTAATGCAAGTTTTTGATCTAGCCATATCTGACCTTCATTCACAGTTCTGAAATTAAAATAAAATAACAACTCTTACATAAAATCAAGCGATCAACTGTGCAAAATCTTTACCACCAAGTGGTGAGTTTAAAAGAAAACACGCCTGTAGATGTTAAATAGCGAGAGGAGGAAAGTCAGAACTTCAGTTGACGTTTGTTGGGTTTTCTAGGCGGATACCAGATCCTGAGATTTGCATCAGACCGAAACCAAAATGACAAAAATCGACGAGGACTTGTATTATGATCTGGCCATGGAACTTGTTCGCGATGCCGGAAAAGTAAGTGTCATTCAATATTTTATAATGCAAATTAATTTACGAATTCCTGTGTATAAATAGTTTTTAATTACGTAAAAAAATATCTTCTGTAAAGTCAAAAAAAAAACTTGTTTGGGTTTATGTAAGCCTGGCCTAATTATGAGAAGACATTATATTTATACAATTCTAAGTGGTATTCTCTATTGTAATATATTTTAATAAAATAAAATAATACTTAAACATGTTTGGGCTTATTGCAATTTAAATATGCAGCGTTTATTTGAATCTAACTAACTGAAAAAATATATTAAGACTGAGTCTTTGAAATCCTTCGCATATATATTTAGGCCCAACTTTTTAAAATCGACGAGAAAGTGAGAACCTTATAAAGTGTAAAAATGGTATATAATTCGTTAGTACAATATTATGCATAATTGTACAATAAACAATAGAATAAACTGCTACTCTCAGCCCTCAATTATAATTAATTTATTAAAATTAATGTGATTTAAAAGTGGTGATTTAGCTCTCAATTAAATACGACATTCATCGCAACATCCTTGGAATTTTTTTATAAAATTAGCTACAATAATTCCTTTAGATACTGCGGGAATCTATTAATGGAAGGAAGACAATTACGGAGAAGCTTTCAAACTGGGATCTGGTCACTGAGTATGATCAAAAGATTGAGGATACAATAATCGGAAGAGTGAAGAAAGAATATCCTAATCACAAGTTAGTGTGAAAATCCTTGAATGTTATGAATGATGAGATCTCAATCCATGAGAATACATTAATAATTAGACGAATCTAAGATTTCTATCTTCCATTTCGTGAGTCATGGAAACACAGTTCATGAACATCATCAGCTGCTTATTTACTTCCTTTCTCAAATACAACATTTCCAATTTAATCATGCATTGGGCTAAAAGCTTAATTTTCAAACAGATTTATAGCAGAAGAATCTACTGGGAAAAATCTACCAGAACTGACCGATGATCCAACGTGGATCATTGACCCTATCGATGGAACGTTAAACTATGTTCATTCATTTCCTCACACGTGTGTCGTAATTGGAATAGCTGTCAAGAAAGAAATGGTCATTGGAATTGTCTACAATCCTATTTTGGAACAACTCTTCACAGCGAGAAAAGGCCAAGGTGCTTTTCTGAATGGAACACCTATCAAAACCTCTAAAATAGAAGGTAAAAAATTAAGTAATCGAAAATGATTGGATTGAAACTTCCTTTAAAGATAAAATCAAACCGATACTTGATAAAAATAATTTCATACATTAAATTTAGTTTATAAATTACTTTTTTTATTTTTAGATTTATCGAAAGCTTTGATTTGTCTGGAAGTGGGATTCATGAAAGCAGAGAGTATGCGAGAACTTACAATTGAAAGGGTTCAAGCTGTTCTTAAAGAAGCTCAAGGGTAAAATGAAAGCGTCATCTAAACACGTATTATTGTTATGCTCTTTTCATTTTTAAATGTTTAAATAAGAAAAATATTCACCTATCATTATGTTGTGCCATTATACGTGATACATTATATACCATTACATGTTTTATAAAAACTATATTAAACTGGTTATTCATACCACCGTTGAGCAAGGACATATCAGGTAAAAAGAAGTGCTCGCGAGAATGTCGATTCTTATCTATTAATCGCTATTGTTTTGCACAGAATCCGAACACTCGGAGTGGCTGCTTTGACTCTGTGCTATGTCGCACTTGGAATCGTTGAAGCGTACCATATCGAAGGTCCGGGAATCTCTACGTGGGACATAGCTGCGGCTTCTTTAATTATTACAGAAGCAGGAGGTGTTGTCTTAGATCGGAAAACTGGTACGATAATATTTCTTAATATTTTTTTCATCCAGGCAAAAGTAACCACACAAAAGTATGCGCTTGAAGTTCAGAATGTTCAAATGAATGACATTTCTTACTGATAACTTTTAAACTAGAATTAGTGCTAAAACACTAATTTATTTATATTGTAAATTACTCATTACAAAGAAAACTTATATTGCATTATTTTAAATTGTAACTGAAACAATGTTTATGCATAAAACAGAATACGGAAAAAATATTTCTTTCGTTTTAACACTCAGAACTTCAAATACATAAAGAGTCGATTTTAAAATATCCTGAACTTGCAAACCTTACATATTGACCATATTATTGTTTCATTTATAATTGAACACAAAAAAAACAGTTTTAATTAGAAACCAAAACCTAACTAAATAGTTTTTATGACTACAGGTGAGAGGATAAACATCATGAAGCCACAAGCGATTGGTGCCTGCAACGAAAAAATCGCAACTGATCTATTTCACATTATTCGCGAAGCTGACAGTAAAGTTATTAAAAATAATAATTAATTTAAAAAGTTTCTTTGATTTAAAGTTCAGTTAACCAGTGATTTATAATAAATTCACAAATTTATAATCACAACACATTTTTAATGAAAAGCTTACTTTAAAAGTATAGTTTATCTTGTACGTTCTTCAATAAATGATACATATTTGTTCCTGTTTTTTTTTAATTAAGGGGTCGTTAAAAATTATGCCACGCACTTTTTGAAACTTTTCAACCCCTTCCCTTCTTCTTCACAAAAAAATATTTCAATTAAAAAAAGACAAATTTTCATACAAAAAAGATTTCATTTAAGAGCGAGAAAATTCCAACCAAAGCGTTGCATTTTCAAGCGAATTTTCTTCAAAACGACGAATTTTCAACAAATTAGTTGAATTTTCAAGCAAATAATAGAATTGTTTAAAAAAAGTTAAATTTTGAACAAAATAATAAATTTTAACCAAAAAATTAACATTTCTAACCAAAAACATGAATTCTCAAATAAAAAAATGAATATTCATATAGTTACATTTTCTACGGAAAAAATTGATTTTTTAACACAAACGTCGAATTTTTAAGCCAAAAAGAGACATTTGCTACAAAACAGTTGAGTTTTCGACCCAAAAATATTAATTTTCGACAAAACAGATCAAACTTCAACCAAATAGTACAATTTGTAACCAAAAGAGATTAGTTTTGAACCAAAAATATTCAAAAAACCTATTAATTAAAGAAAATAACTTTCAACCAAACATGGTTAAGTTTCTTATTGTGCTCTATTAATTCAGCTCGCATTTAAGCGAAACATCGAGAAAAAATCTCAATTCGTGGAAACTCCAATTAAAAAGCTTCAAATTTTGGACGAATCCAATATCTCACAAAACCAGCTACATGCTATTTAGAGTTGTATATCTAAACAATGTTCAGTTCATTTATTCATATGAATATTTCTTCTTGCCGTGACTGTCCTTTTGTAGCTGTTACTGTATATTAAATACGGGAATTCCATGTGCGACAAGACACCTTCAAAAAAAAAATTCAAATGAATATGTTTCCCAAGAACATAAGTTGTAGGAAATATTATGGAAATTCAGCTGTTTTGCAATACAGCTCTTACATCGAATTCGAATCTAGCCTTCGGGTGTATCCCCACCGATATAAATATATCGCATTATTAAGCTGCAAGGATCGTGAAAAATACGCTGCTGGCCAGTCAGAGTCAGTCTCTATTCGCACCTGAATCGCCTATGCTGTGGTTTTGAGATCAGAAGAAAAATGACACAAGTGGAAAATTTAGACGAGTGCTACAGAATTATGGAAAAACTGGTGCTGGAAGCTGGAAAGGTTAGATAAGATTTTTTTGCAATCTGGTTCTTGTTTCTAATGTGAATGAAGTAATAGAGTCAAGGTTGTATCGAAGGCGAAAATGGGATTGTTAGAGTAAATATGAATACATTCACTTAAAATGAATGGAACTAGAACAGCATGATCTATTTGTGCAAAAAGACGCGGTTTAAACATAATCATTACTGTGAAAGTATCAAAAATGTATTTTGTTTTGTGTAATTTGAATTTGTCTTTGCAATCTACAATTATTTCTTTTACTATTAACATTGTAGCCTCACAAATCTCTAAATAGTATTTCATTGAATAGCAACCCTTTAAAAATCAAAATCTCATTTTCAAAATTTAATTAATATTCATTGGGGTCAGTCGCTTGCTTTCGCCTCAAATGTGTTGCAGACATATTTAAAAATAATCTGAACTTAGTGCTAAATGTGAGTTTATTCTCATTTTTTTTAATATGCGGGCAAAAGCATTTTAGATAAACGTCAATGCTGACCCATTATAAATTTATGTAAATTTATTTACATACTTTGTAAGCACACTTAAACTACTATTTATGTAAAACTACTGCCTGAAACCATCCTTTTATTTTCAGGTAATAATCGAAGCAATCGATAAAGAAAAGAATATAGAATGTAAAGGAATTGACTGGGATTTAGTAACAGAGTATGATCGAAAAGTTGAAGAAACTCTAGTCAGAAAATTATCAGATCAATTTCCCCATCACAAGTAAGTTTTGTTCACCTATTTATTCACCTATTTTCGATTTACTACATTTTTGTTCAAATATATAGCAATAAACAATTAACTGGGTTCAAAGATTCATCGGAGAAGAAACTGCAGCCAAGGAAGGATATTTGCCGGAATTGACAAACGAGCCAACATGGATAATTGATCCTATAGACGGAACAACAAACTTCGTGCACCGTTTTCCACACACGTGTATCTCGATAGCTCTGCTGATAAAGAAGGACATCGAGATTGGCGTGGTTTACAATCCTCTCATGAATCAGTTTTTCTCAGCAAGAAGGGGCAAAGGAGCTCACCTAAATGGAAAACCAATGAGGACTTCCATAGTTGAAGGTGATAAGATTTTTAAACTTTCTATTGCGCTGGCAAAAACTTAATATTTTGATCCGCTTTTCCAGAGACTGTTTAGTTATCAGGCTACCCTAGGTCAAATTAAAATTGTCTACCCTTCTTCAATTTTAATAAATAGTTTGTTTACGACAAGAGTTAACAAGAAAAAAAAGACAATAAAAGTGAAAACATACGTGTTCTGTAATTGCACACAAATTTTAAGCCACCCCTAGTAATTTTCAGCCCTTTTTCAAATTTGCCAGCTTTTTTCCAATTGCAGAGTTGACAAACAAAAAAGGACAATACAAGGGAGTATAGACATGTTCTGTAATAATAAAACAGGGTAGAACTTCACACAGGGTGCTTTTTAAAGAAAAGAGGGAAATTCTTTCATGTACCATTAATGTTGATATCATGTTCCAAAAAGTTGAATTTCTTCAAAAACGTTTTTTACTTTCAACCAAAAAAGACAACTTGTATGTCAAAAAATTAATTTTTAATCAAAAAGTAAGAATTTTTTATCCACATACACGAATGTTTAACAGTTAAATTGCAAACAAAAGGATACATTCTCCACCAAAAAATATGACTTTTTATCCAAATGAATACTTTTTTTAATAAAATCATTAAATTTTCAGTCTAAAGAGATTAATTCTGAACAAAAAGTATAATAGTAGACTTTTCAATAAAAAGATGAACCAAGTTTCATTTAAAATAAAATAGTTGAACTCTGAAGCAAAAGAGCCGAATATTAAACAAAATAGTAGAATTTAAAAAAAAGTGTTATCCAGCTATACAGTTAACTTTTTAAGAAAACATTTAATTATTACATGCGGAAAGATGAATTTTCAAGAAAAACATTATTTTAAATTTTAACCAAGACAATTTTTGTGCCAAAAAAATTAATTTTGAATCCATAACATACAATTTTCTATACAAAAATACAAATTTTCAACAAACCAGTTGAATTTTTAACTAAAAGAGGTGAATTCTGCACAAAAAATATCAGAGTAGACATTTCAATTAAAAATAATTAACTCTGAATCATAATAGATAAATTTTTAACCAAAAAAGATTACTTTTTAGCAAAATAATTGATTTTTAAACAAAATAGTTCAATATTAAACAAAATAATAGAACTTGTAACACAAACAGACAAATTCTGAACCAAAAATATACTGCTAGAATTTTTAATAAAAAAAGCATTCACTCTTAACAAAAAAAAGATGTATTTTTTAATTGTATTCTATTAATTCAACGAGTGAAAAGTGAATTTTCTTGACTATAGGTAGAAACTAGGAATTCGTGCTTGCAAAGAAGCAACTGATATTATTTCAGAACATAGATTGTGACGTTAAGCAAGAAAAGGGCATATTTTATCGATCGCAATTTAGTATACATTCGCGTTTTTGTGACCCAGGATCTAAAATAGAAATTTTACAATTTCGATAGGAAATCATACTCATATCCATTGTGTAATTAGTCAAGTTATAATTTTAGGTCCCGTAATGACAATTCAGGGTATTATGACTATCATTAGTAATTAATTACATAAATTTATATAAATTGTCTATGTAATTCTATATTAAATATCTAAAAAGGAAGTAACCTTGAGCAAAATTCCGTGCACACTTTTTTACGAAGAGCGAGGCTTTTCCCCAGAGCTTATAGGTCATGGAATTATTGGCCTCTGATATAAATATGACAATGCGTTGTCCCTTTCAGATTTATCTCAATCACTGGTGGCAATGGAGCCCTGGTTGGCAAAGGACAAAACGCTCCTAGTCAGCATTTACAGAAGATTGCACGATTTGATTCAAACTACACACGGGTAATTGTTTTTTCGACTTTTAAAAAAAGTATCCGCATCTATTCTATTCTCTGGGAAATTAATGAATTTTTTCAGGATAAGAACATTGGGAACTTGTGCACTGTCACTGTGTTATGTTGCGATGGGAGCAGTAGAGGCGTATCACGTGGAAAGTGTAGATGCGTGGGATGTGGCCGCAGGAAAATTGATTATCGAAGAAGCTGGTGGAATTGTTCAAGACACGACCGGTAAAAATACATTCATTTTCCAGATTCATCTTCCCAGTTTTATATTTGTTTTTTTTTCATACTTTCTCTTTTCACAGGAGGAGAATTAAATCTCATGGCCCCTCGAGTAATTGCAGCATGTAATCAACAAATTGCTGATCAACTCGTGAAGCTCTTTGAAAAGAGCGAACTAGAACAACCGAATAAATATCTTTCCTGAATGGAAAGTTGAAAGCTCAATATTAATCTTTTTACTATTGTACCTATTAAGACGATTAATAAAAAATTGTTTCTATGTTCAATATTAAGTACTATTTTGTTCTCTTCAATTTTGATTTCTTGTATTTTCTGACTAACTATTACTTATATTAGAGAAAATTTCTCAGAAAAATTCTCTGTTAATAAACACAGCCCATATAACAGTGAATTCTGGTGGAATTATAAAATGTTTTTATTTTTACTTATTTCTATTGACTACACATTATATGCTACAATATTGATTTTAAAGATGACAGACATACCTGAGGCCCCATATTTGGAGGCATTTGTGGATGCGGTGGATAGTTTTGTGGCTGTGGTCCCGATTGTTGTTGCTGCTGTTGTTGAGGGCCTCCAGGAGGTGGAGGTTGATAACCTTGGGTCGGACTTTGAGGATGATGCTGAGGAGGTCCCATTGGACTTCCTTGCGGATTTGAAGGCGATGGTGCCTGTTGGGGAGGCCCCATAGGACTCGGGGCCTGTGGGGGTGGCATGGGCGAGGACTGCGGCGAGGGGCTCGCCATATTGTTGCGATCTCCCTCCTGCTAATCAAATAAACAAAAACGTGTTAACAAATTTGAAAAATTATACTTATCTAGGTCATTTACGGGGTCTCCTCATTATTAATTTTCGCCCACCAAATTTCATTTAATTTGGTTATTCAAAATTAATATAAATTTTGTTATATATTCACACTTTTCGATTATTTTTTTTGTCTTCTTTAATTTTATCTTGGAATTCATTTTTCAAAATAAAATATCACGACGTTTTCCCATGAATTTCAAGAAAACTTTTTTATTCTCTTCAAACCTTTAAAAATTCTCAGAAAGCGTATAAATTTCTTCAAAAATCCACATTTTGTTATAAATTATTTGAAATCTTTTCAAATTTGAAATTATTTTTTAAAAGACGAATTTTCAACAAATATTTTACCCCCCCCCCCCCCCCGAATGAATTTTTGACAAAAAAGTTAATGTTTCAACAAAATAGTTGAACTTTCTACCATATAAAGGTTAATGTTCTACCAAAAAAGATAAATTTCGAAAGAAATACTTGCAATTTCAACTAAAGAAATTAATTTTCTACAAAAAAAAAATAAATTGTAAAAAAAAAAATAGTCGATATTTCAGCTAAAAAATATTTTCATTCTAATTTAAAGAGAGTTAAATTCATCCCAAAAAGACGACTTCTCAACAAAATTGTTGAATTTGCAACCGAAGAGTTGAATTACCAATCCGAAAACATAAAATTTCAACAACAATACAAAAAATTTGCAACCAAGTTCTACGAAAAGATCAACTTAAAACCAAATACATGATATTTCGACAAAAAAAATCAGTTTCCAACAAAAATGGAATATTAAAATTTTTAATTAAAAAACCTAATTTTCAAACAAACCAGAAATAAATTAAAGTTGAATTCAGCCAGAAAGGACGAATGGAATATTTATATTTTCAGTTTAAAAAAATAATTGTAAACCAAACATTGTTAACCGAGGTGACATTTTTATATCCAGCGAAAAAGTTGCAAACTTTTTTATAATTTTCCCAGGAATTTTAAGATTTTGTTTTGTTTTCACGAAACCGTAAAACATTCTAAAAAAAGTTTCGAAATTTTTTTCGACATCTTCAAGCGCTTACATTTTGTTTTCAATTTTTTAAAATATTTTCAATAATGCAAATTTTTGTTATCTTTCCAAACTGCTAAAGCTTTGAAATATCTTTTTAAATAATTTTACTTTTCCTAAAACTTTTTTTAAATTCTGCGAAATTATCAAAATTGCCTTAAATTCTTTTGGATTCTTCTTTCACAATTTTGGAAATCTTTTAAGCTATTTTGAAATATTCTGTTAAAGTTAATTTTTTTTAATTAATAAATCATAAAAAAATTTCCGATAAATCTTAAGACAAATTTTTTATTATCTTTAAACACTTTAAAATTCAAGTTTTCTAAGACTTTCAATGTGATTCCCGGTACGAATTTGTTTTCCCGGTTTTATTTTAGTTTCCGGCTTTCCCGATTACTTGACACTGCATTAGTTTATTTAGAAACAAAATTGTTGCTTCAACTAATTGTTTACTGGTACAAAATTACAGAAGATAAATACTTTATCCAGTCTTCTGAAATTTTTCTCTAAATATAAAATTTGAAATAAAATATTTTTCTATACTAACGGTTTAAAAATCAACAAGAATTTTTTTGTCAGCGACCACGTAAAAATCATGTACTGTCAACAATAAATCCATCTTATGAAAAATATTTATACTCTGAAAAATGGGCTTGTCCCAAAAAAGGCAAATCAGACATGACTACCAATAAATTATTACAAAGATTTTAAAATTCACTGTGATATCTGGTACTATTTTCTATTAATGAAACAGAATCAGTGTTTGACGTAAAGACACATATCCTAACCTATGCACTGACACCGAAACATATTTAAGGTTTCAAGGCACACACTGACAAATAAGTCGTGTAATCTCACTAAGTTTTTCACAGGTAAAAATAGACCCTTGACTATCGACGCAAAATTACCATGAAAAGCGTAGTGATTTTAAACTATTTTTCGTAAAATCAAATGAAAAGCAAAGCCAATCAGTACACCAGCTTATTTACAGCCGACTGATCTAAAATACAATTCAAAACTGAAAATTATTCCTACTGACAAGAAACATTTTCAAACAATATCACAATATACTTCCTTGTCGTTAATGAACAAAAAGGACGTTATCACCTACAAAATCTACACATAAACAACACTAAAGCTTTCAAGGCTTGCTGGCTTGAAACTCGGGTCATTGATCTACGAGGCCAGGCACAAATAAATCCAATTTTTCTTTGAGAAAAATTCTCCTTACTCCTAAAATGACACGAACCCACCTAAAAATTTATCCCGATATTTATTCAAACGTAGTACGGGATTTAAATTTAAAAACTGAAGGAACTTCTATCCACTTACGCAAACACTTTTAGGGTTAATTGTACTGCATGTGTGTGTAATTTCATATGTAATTTGACACCCTTAATATTTTTTAACATCTTTACGACACGCGGACGTTAAAAAACACTGCGCACCAAATAAATATAATATTTTCAAAGAATTTCAATGGAAAGTTCACGAAAACTGGAAAATTCGAGACCATTGGAAGCTTGCAGCCATTGTGCAGTCATTCTTTTCCCGACATTTTGGGGCATTCCGAGACTAATCTTACCGTTTTGTTTTCCTTTAGATCACTTCAGAGAACAAACAGATCACGAACTTGCTGCACCCATACAAATTGCTCACTGCTTTTTTGCCAAAAATGGGAAAACGAACACGTCAAACAATACCAAAAAACGCACGCTACCGGCCATTTTCCTTTCAATCATCTGCGCATGCCCGTCGGGGCGCGTCTTTTAACCGCGAATTTAAAAAATTATTTCGCACAAAAAACTTATAAAACCAATTAATGTAAAAAATAATACTGATATTTAGCCTTAAATTAACAGTAATATGCAATATTTATTTAAAAGATTACTCAATGATCTTTTATTAAGAAATATAATGCCGCTAACTAATATTATTATTCAAGATCAGACGTCACTCAGCTCAGACCTTGGGTTTGGGGCTGTAGGTCTATGCACAGGTCATTGTAGGTAGCAAGATGGCGTCGATAATAAAAATCGTACGGCTTTCAAAACAATTACCGATTAAACCAACTAATCCATGTTATATTAACAGTGTACGAACGGCCGGTAAGCTTCTACAACTAATTAATTTTTTTAATTAGTTTGCTTCAGTTTATTTTCCCTTAAACCTCCGAATCATCACATTTTTCTAGTTTTAAGGTTATGTTACATAACTATAAAAGTCCAATATTTTAATTTTCAGTCAAAATTCATCTCATATATTTGATTTTGATCATTTATAATTATTAAATATTACTTTTAAATTTCTTAAAAGTTTTAAAAAAAGACATGAAATATTTAAACTCTTTCCAATTTTCAGTTATGCATAGGGATTGGCAACCTGGGCCGTATCCTAAGACCGAAGAGGAAAGGATTAAAGCAGCGAAGAAATATAATATGCACCCTGACGAATATGTCCCTTATCCTGATGATGATCCGATGGGCCTTTGTAAAGGAGATTACCCAGATTTGCCTTTAATAGGAGCCGCGGCAAAAGATCCGTACTATCCTTACGATATTCCAGAACAGAAAAGGAATTATAATGAAACTGTGAGTTTCTCCGATTACTAAAATATTCACGATTCACGACAATTGAGTTATTAATTATGTATTTTAAAATATCATTACAGCTTCACGAGGAATTCGAAGTGTTAGGCCATGATAGACTTGACTTTTTAGGAACCCGGGAGAGGGTTCCAGTTTGGGAAATGTTTCTAACTTTCTTTGGAATGATCGGTGTGACGTTTGGTATCTATATTCTAGTAGATGACTACAAACATTTCCGACCAGTGGTAAAGATCTCAAGTTTAGATTTCAAGGCTCGGACTCACTACACACTTGCCACGATTTAACGCTTTTTTTCTCACATTTGTCCGCTAATGTCACTATTTATTTACTTTTTTTGGATGAACATATGTTATATATTTTTTTTAGTAGTTGAATTTTCAACTGAAAAAAGGTTAAGTCTCAACAAAAAATGTAGTAATTGATAATATAACCAAGAAAAGGTTTCCTTTTTTAATCAATATCAGTTGAATTGAACCAAACTGACGAATTTCCAATAAAATAGTTAAATCCTTAACCAAATCAGAATAATTTTCGATCAAACATGTGAATTTTTAACCAGAAAGATGAATTTGAAACACAGACGATTAAATTTCTACAAAAAAATGAATTCTCCGCAAATTATATCAATTTTTAACCAAATAATTGAATTTTCAACCAAAAAAATTTATTTTTACAAGAAAATACGATTTTTCAACAAAACAAATAAGTTTTTATCCAAGAAGATTAATTTTCTGCCCAAAAGACGAATTTCTATATCAAATTAAACACATTTTGTGCCAAATAGTTTGATCAGTAGAAAGGATGCTACTCTAAATTTTATTTTCATAATTTTTAGTTTATATATTTTTTATTTCTAAAACTTTTTAATTGAGTTGAATTTTTAAACTAAAAAATACAAATGTTTAACCAAAACTGGAATATTTAAATTTTCATGTGAGAGAATAATTTTTCGATAAAAAAAGAATTTTCTACAAAACAGTTTAAAGTTAAAGTTAAAAGTTATCAATCTTTAACCAAAAAAAAAGAACTTTTAAGAATGTGGTTAAAGTTTTATCCAAGGAGTTGAATTTTCAACCTAAAACGATGAATATTCAACAGAAAATTTAATAGTTGATATTTCAGCGAAATTATATTTTAATTCAAAATAAACGAAACCAACCAGTTATATTTTGATCCCCAAGAACTCAAGAATATGCATTTTTAACAAATAAGTTAATTTTCATGAACTTACTTGAATTTTCAACAAAATAGTTAAATTTGCGTACTGAAAATACGAACGTTTTGCAAAAGAGTTGAATTTTCACTTAATACTAATTAATTTTTAACAAGACAGTTGCATTTTTAAACGAAAAAAGCGAAATTTCCACGGAAAGATAAATTTTCGATTCGAAAAGATGAATAGTAAACAATATAGTTGTATTTTCAACAAACAAAAAAATTTATTAGTCAAGATAGAAGAAAATTTCAATCAAATTGTTAAGTTTTGAAGAGAAAAAGACGAATTTTCAGAAAACCAGTTGAATTTTTAACCAAGAAGTATGAGTGTTTAACAAAATTTTTAACTTTTAAACAATATAATTTAATTTTGAATAAAGTGATAAAATTGTTGACAACAAAAATTATAAATTCTTATCCTGTTATTAAATAAATGTATATATTTTTAATTAATAGGATGATGAATAAATTTTTAAGTAAACATTGATGTACAATTTTTAAAAAAATATTACATTAGAATTCTAAAAATTTTGAATAAAAATAAATGTAATTTTCAATTGCACACTTTTTGATTTCGGAATGTACACTTATGAACTCGGGCTACACATAAGTTTAATACCTGAACAATTTGATAACACTATTTTTCATCTCCGAAGTGAGTCCGAGGCTTGAGATTTCTATAATCTTCTATCTGTTTATGTTGTACTTCTTTTTGTGTTTTTATATGGTTATTGCATTTTTAATTAAAATGTTCTTTTTTAAATTAATTTAATTTCAGGTGGCAAAGCAGTTTCCAGGACATGGGGAAAAACATTACACCTTTGATCCGGTCAAATAAGAGATCATAAGTCCGAGAAGAAACTTTGAAAATAAATGTGCAGTAATAAATTATATTTGAGTAGAGTGCATTTTAATGCACTTCAGGGAATTTGTCTCTGCACAGTTGCGCACGATCGTAATCCCGTAGGTGAAATTGTATATACGCATTCCGGAGAAAATATAGAAGAAAAATTTAAACTTTTGCAATAAAAATATTCATTTACCTTGATTTAACTTCTTTAAACAATTTAATTCTTTTCCTATTTCGGAAATTGCTCTTTTTGATGGTGGTCAAAATTAACGTACTTTCAAATTTCTTGTGTATTTTTGTTAGGTTTTTAAAATAATAATTGAGCGAGCACAACGTTAATCAATTCCTTGTAAACTTTAAGATAGAAAAACATTTATTTTTCTTCTTGCTTGATTAATACGTATAAATAATTTTAATAAAATAATTTAATATTTATAATAGAAACATAAGCCTGAAAAACGTGTTTATAAAAAAAACGGAAATGGTGTTTTTTAGTTTTTAAAATAACGTGTTTTGCTTAAAAAGGCTTAGAATGCTGCTTTTCAGGAGTTCATTTTGGTTCATAAATATTGGTTCTTGTGTTTGAAATCATTTAACGAATTCATCATTTAAATAATATAGCTACAAGTATAAACTCAGCTTGCCTTTTAACAGTGGGCCTGCTGAAATATTTTTTTTTAAATTTGAAAAAATAAACAAGAGTTTTCCCACTGTGAAGATTCAGTTTTTAGTACGGATGTGTCAAAATTACACCCTGCTATTTATGTAATTTCATTTTTACTTTCGAAAACATTTAATTAACTGAATATAAATATTGGAAACAAATAATATTTGTGTGTGTGTTTTGAATGCGAGCTGAATAAATAGGAACAATAAGAAATTCAACCTGTTTTTGGGGCATAGTTCAGTCTTCTTGATTGAAAATTCTAATATAAGATTTTTGTTTGTGAATTCATAACTTTTTATTAGCAATTTTATTGTTTGGTGCAAGATTCGATTATTTTACTAAACATGAAACAATTTTTAAAAAAAAGTTATCCTTTTTGGTTAAAGATTCAACTGTTTTATTGGAAATTCTTCTTTTTGAGACGTATATTTTGATCATTTTTGTACAAAATATTCAATTCAACTGTTTTGAAGAAAATTGATCTTTTTAGCTAGAAGATTCGCCAATTGGGTTGAAATTTATTTTATTTCTAGGCTGAGAAATCTTTTTAAATTGTAAATTCAACTATTTTGTTGAGAATTAGCCTTTTTGGTATTAAAATTCATCTCTTTTGGTATAAAGGACATATTTTTTAGTTAACAATTTAATTTTTTGTTGAAAATAAATATTTTTTGTCGAGAATTCAACTATTTAAATGAAAATTCGTCTTTTTGGAAGAATTTTTGAAAAGAATTCTTCTTTTTTGTTTCAAGATTTAAATATTTGGTACAAAATTAACTTTTTTGCGGAAAATTTCACAATTTGGTAGAAATTTCAAATATTTGTTAAAAAATTCAATTTATGGTTGAAATTTCATTAATTTTTGTTTTGAAATTTTAAGTTTTTTGTAGAAAAATCGTATTTTTAAATGGAAAAGTCGAAATTTTATTTTTGCCTTGAGCACACGATTCAACCAATATATGGTAGAAAATTAAAGTCTTAAAGTACACATTTGCTTAAAAATGAATTTTTTGTTGAAAATTAATATTTTTAGGTTAAAAATTCATTCGTTTGGTAGGAAATTAGTCTATTTTTGGTATTCTACAATGTGGTGTCCCTGTCGGTAAATCAGAAATTGTCGAAGACACGCCAACACAATTCGTGTAAAATGACTAACGTTAAGTTATCTGTCAAACGATAAATTTGATCGTAGTTTTATCATGTTTTATGTTTCTTGGTACTATAAAAATACCTACAGAAAGTAAATTCTGAAATATAATTCACAATTATGAGTGGTAAAAATCAACTACCCGATCTGGGTAAAATATTTCGAGAAGATGACGATGACGGGTTTTTACCTTCGGGAGGGTAAGGTGAAAACATGATTATTATTTCTTGTTTTTTTTGTTTTTTTTTTTTGTTTTTTTTTGTTTTTTTTTTAAATTACAAAGTTTTAAAATGCTATTCAGAGAATGTTTTATTTTTCTTCAAAAATAATTCATAGTCACTACTATCAGAATAAACTAAAGAATGAGGACGTCCAAAGCAAGTGATCAAACATAACCTCTATAATATGTTATTTTCCAATATTTGAATTTTTAATGATAAATGTGATAAATCCTAAAATAAAATACACGTTATATTATATTTATTTAATACTGATAAATTCTGATAATTATCATACCTCGCATGACAGTAAATATAAATCATTTGATCACAGGATGAAAAATATCGGAAGTATGCGATATTCGGAAGGCCCTTATTTTTAAATTTTCATGATATAACGTGGGGAAAAAGTCACCTTTTAGTTATTCTAATATTTAAGCGGCATGTTATGTTATAAATATAATAATAATTAATTCTAGGGGCCAATTTGGAGGGTAAATGACATTAAAATACTCGAATTTATCGCCAAAGAAAACCTCGTCAGTGAAAAATTTGAATTTTACTTAATGTTACGGTTTATTAACGTTTTTTAAAAGTTTTTTTATGAATTATCATTAAGCGGTCATTTAAGAATACCTAGTCGTCTGTTATCTAATTTTAAATTGTTAAAAAAAATTTATTTTGTTCAAACATTTGTTTTTTGCAAAATGAACGTATTTTTTTATAGTTCTTGTATTTAACAAAAAATAAAATTGCTTAAATAATTTTAATTGGCTTAAACATTTAAAAATATGCTTGGAAAACAAATTAGAACTTTAAATATTAAAAACTGTCAAAAATTTTGTGAGTTACAATTATTTCTGCTACTTTAACTGTCAAAAAGCGTTAATAAACCTCAATATTAAGTAAAATTCAGATTTGTGACTTATGGGTTTTTCTTTGAGGATCCATAAGAGGTTTCCTGGACAAATGGTTCTCGCTCGGTAACTGTTTCCGCTATCCTACTGAATTATGGAATTATTTTTAACATATTATCTCTTTTAAGCATTAGACGTACAAAAAGCTGACCTGTTCCCATGTTGAATCAATGGGAAACATTATGGCCTTTGTGCGCCTTCTGAATATTAACCGATTTCGCTCAAATTTGGAGATTTATATGGAACATTCGAACAAAAAGGAGGGGGGGGGGAGATAAATAAGAAAAAAATTCGACCATGTGTAAATAAGAACCACTCTAATGCAATTTATACTAAGATTTAAGTCGATCAAATATAGGCATAAATTAATTAATGATTTTTAAAAGATCCGATTGAACCATTGTATAAACTATTTCCAATTTTAAAATAATTTAAAATTCATAGATTTATTTATAAACGCTTTTTATCAATTTCTAATCCTATTCAAGTATTCTCTTGTTAAACCACTAAATTTGAATTGTTTCAATATTTCGCAATATTTGACTTCTCATTTAAAATGAAAAATAATACTCCAAATATTCAAAACGAAAAAAATTGTAATTGAATTGCTTGACATAGAAAACCTTGAAACATTTACAATTTTTACTTTGTAAATGAACGTCTTGAATTTTCGTTAATAAGTATGAATTGGAAAATTATTTATTTGAAACGGCCTCAAACTAAAATAATAAAACTGAAAAGGATTTATTTATAAAAAAAACGCTTGAATGTCAAAATTAAAGGATAGAAATATAGAACTAGATAACCAACTAAGTTGGAATTTTTCAGAAGAGCGAAAAAACATCCTGAAAAATATAAATCACCATTTAAAGATAAGATATAAGCCCACTTCCGAGATGACGTGTTGCTGATTTTAGCTGCAAAAATTTGATCAAAATAAGTCATCCAGTTGAAGTCATCACTGGAAGTGACGTTGACTACAAATTGAAACAGGTGGGGCTGTGGATTGCTATAAAAAAATGAAAATAAAATAAAAACTTAATTATAAGATATTGAGTTTCTAAATGCGTGTGAAAAAGATTTAATCTAAAAAAAGTTCAAATTAAAAATCGAATTTTTAATTAACAAATAAAAATTCATTCCTGAGACATGGGGACGCTGAATGAGAATAATGAATGTTTGATACTAAGAAAATGTTTCTGTTCCGAGAAAATAAAAATTTAGTGTAACGCGGTATCGCACAATGACAGTCAATTTATCGCTAAAATGTCTATAAAAAGATCATTTTTTTCTAAAAAGAACCACAATTTCTTAAAATATCGATGCTGAAGAAGAAAAAACTGATTATTAGTAAACTGAAATAGTAAACTAAAATAAACACTTTTTTGAAAAAGCCACCCTACGATTCTAATTTTAGAAGAAAGGGAAGAAATTTTGGTATCTAGTATTTTCCTGAATTGGAAGAGGAATTTTTTGTTCATTTACATTTTTGTAATGTTGAAGGCGAGAAAATGTTGCGTTTTTAACATTTTGATTAATTTTGAAACGAGGAAATTAATTTTTAAATTTTTGATGAATTGTTACTGTTCTATTTTTAACATTTTCATAGGCTTGGATGGGATGAAATTTTGGGGGTTGTGTTTCTGAATTTAAAGAGGCCAATTTTTTCTTTAAAAAATTTTTTTTGAATATTAAGGGAGGAAATTTAATTTTTTAATTTTTTTCTGAATTTTTAGAGAAACTTTTTTATTTTCAAGATTTTTATCGGGTTGGAATGAACGAAAATTTGCTTTTCAAGTTCTGGAAGAGGCACTTCTTTTGTTTAGACTATTTTTATTGTGTTGGAAGAGAGGAAATTGGGGTTATTAATTGTTTTTCTGAATTGGAAGAGGCCAACTTTTTCTTTTTAACATTTTCATTTAATGGACAGGGGCAGTTTTGCTATTTTTGAAATTCAGAGGACAGGGATCAACCTTTTTTAATTTCTTACTAAATTATAAGAGGGATTTTTGAACTATTCAGTTGATAAAAGTTAGAAATTCAAAAGAGTTTAGACAAAAGAGATTAGACTACCTTCAGAAAGTTTGGGTACATTTCCTTTGACTGTTTGAAAATTGAATATCTGTGCCGAAACAGAATCTACGAAATTGTTAGAAAAACCTTTGAAAGATTGGAAAATTTCGTGTTGAATCAGCCCGCGTTGAAATTATTTTAATTAACAAGTCAAAAAATAGGTAGTTTCAAAGTTAAAGTTTTTTTTTAGAAAAATGAACATTTTGAAAACTCGAGTTCAACTGTATGCCAAATCAATCTAAATCAAGAGCACGATTCAATATTATGTAACTGCTCGGTATTCATAAAAAATATTTACTCACGCAATATTATTTTTGAGAGCCAAAAGTTCGAGGTTCGTCGTTAACCTTCATTGTTTTATAAGATACAACTTCAAAAGATATGCACTGAAATATAAAGGAATTTGCAGTTGCACCGTATAAAAAATTAAGGTTAACGACTAATCCCGGACTTTTGGCTCTCAAAAATGAATATTTCACGAGTAAATATTGTGTATGAATACTCAGCAATTACATAATATTTAACCATTAGGAAGAATTTCTAGATTTGGCAGAGTGGATAATATTTTTGTACTTGAAAATTTAGTTCTAGATTAGCTTCCATATTTGGACCACCAACGAGTAAAGCACCAAGCAATTCTGCTCTTCAGCAACAAACTTTACCAGTCAAACAATATGGGCAAAACAGTGCAGCACAAGAATCGAAAACAGAAGTCATTATTGCAAAGGCAGTTCACGCTTTCAAATTGTAAGAAACATTTTAGTAGTTCTTTTTTTTCTCAAATGCATCACTTGGTCAAATAGGGAAAAAGAAGGATCACATTTTTTACTACTTTTTATAAGTGATCTGGATTCCTAAATAATACCTATATATTTATCTATTATTTATTATTTCTATTTCTATTATATCTATAACTCTTAACGCAAATTTAAAAAAAAATCTTATAGACAAAATGGACAATACGCTTCGATAGGAAAGCTTGGTATTGCTCTCGCAGGAAATGCTTCTACTAGATCGTATCAACTCATCCTCTACAGAAGCAAACAAGAACACATATCCGTAATTTCAATAACACCTGATTTTTCTTACACCGTCCAAGCTAATAATTATTCGACTTATTATGACGAACGAAAAGAGAACTGGTCTATTCTTTTCGAAAACATTAACGAATGTGTAGAATTTGCACGAGAAGTGGGATTATCCAGATATTTCTCACGAAATGAAAAGTCAGATCATTCCTTAATTTACCAAGACCTAAATGCTCCTGAGAAAAGTGTTGCAGCAAAAGAGGGAGATAGGCTTTCCGTTAAATGCATTATTAGCACCGAAATAGTACAGCCTCTGAAAAGTAATTCTACTGCAGAATTGACAATGACAGTAGAAATATCGAGCGATGAAAATTGGGAGAGAATATTGTTAGGCTCGAATAAAAATTTAAGACGACTTTTAATTCTACCGTCTAGCAAGCAGGTCATTTTTCCTAAACTAAAGTTCTTGAGATTAAATCCACTTTTTATCAAAGAGTGTTAATTAGCAATAATTCTTTTCTTGAATAGATTAGTTTAGGACCTGGATATCCGAAGGATAGAGATATTGCTCTTGAAATTGAAATAGAAGAGATAGAGAGCTCTGAAGCTGAAGAAATAAAAGTGCCTGAAGTTAAGCCTCCAGTTTCATCTAGCAAGGCTGCAATATTATCTAGAATGGCAAGAATGGGACAATCTATTCTTCCCAAAATGTCCATTTCTACGACCACTGATTCTGAAGATACAGAGGTATTTTTATTCCGCGATATTGCTTTATCAAAGTAACTTATTCTTAACGAGAAAATATTTTAAAGTGTCACATCATGCACATTTACAGGACGAGGTAAAAAATGATCGATCAATGCGACATAAAAAGGTGAGAACATTAATTGAAGGTTAAATTGAATTCCAGGATTCTATGGAAAAATAAGGTCTCTGAAGTAAAGTTCTTGTGGCCCTTCAAAAACTACGTCACACTTTTTTGTAACAAACGTCTAAAATAAAACACAAAACTGACTTAATATTTTAACAGAGTAAATTCCAGAATGCTCACAAATCAAGAAAATAGGGTGTTTTTCCCACAAAAATACAGGAATAAATTCTTTTAAATACATTTAATGCATAGGCACCATATTGAATTAAATATGAATAATTTAAGATTGCAAATCGAAATATATTGCATTCTTAACAAAATAGTTGAATTTTTAATCTAAGGAGACGAATTTTGAAGACAAAATTTTCTATCCAAAAATATGAATGCTCAGCAAATCAGTTAAAGATTAATTCTCAACAAAAATTATAGTTGATACTTAGACCGCAACAAAGATTTTAATCTTAAACATAAAAACAACGGAAAATAACCAAAGGAGATGAATTATCAGCGAAATATGTAATAGTGGATATTTCAATAACAAATTTTAATTTTTAATAGAAAAACAGTCGAAATCGACCGGAAAAGCCGGATTTTCAAGAAAATAGATGGATTTTCTACCAAAGAAGATGAATTTTTAACCAAATATTTGCACAATAAACAAAAAAAGTTGATTTTAAAACTGAAAACGATCAAGATTCAATCAAAAATAGAATAGTTAAATTTGCAGTTCAAAAAACTGATTATTAACAACAAAAAAAACGAATTTTTACCAAAATAAATGAATTTTCAATCAAAGAAATGAATTTTCAATAATAAAATTAATGGTTAATAAAGTAGTTCAACTTTCAACCATACAGTTAAATTTTTATCTAAAACCGATAAACTTACAACCAAAAATAAAACAGTTTAATATAAAGATAATAGAATTGATTTGAAAAAAGGGAAGAATTTTCAATAAAATATATCGATCTTCAACCAATAAATTGTATTTTTACAAATTAGTTTAACTTTCAACTAAGTAAATAAATTTCCAACTAAAAACGATTATTTTCCATTAAAAAATGGATTGGTCCTATTTTCGGTTGACAGAGTTAATTTAAAAAATTAATTTTCAATAAAATAGTTCAATCTTCTACCTAATTGTAGAATTTTTAACAAAAATAAATGAATTCAGAACCAAAAATGGAATAGTAGACTTTTCAATTAAAAACAATTCAGTTGTAACGAAAAATAGTTGGATCTTCTGATTGGGCTCTATTACTTCAGTTCGAATTTAATTGAAAAAAAAACTATGAAAGGGGGAAGTTTCTTGACAAGGGCGAAAAAGAGGAATTCTTTATAAAAGGAAGAGAAGAATATGATAAACGAGTGTGCAATTTGTATTTAGATGCTATACTTGTAAAATAAAATGAATGACTTTCATTTCTTCAAGCATTTAAAAAAATTGTTATTCACATTTATATTTTTCATGTGTCATGTCACATTATGCCCCCACCCCCCACACCTGAAAGTGTGGCGTAGTTTTTGAACGGCCCGTTAAATTTATAAGCGAGTTAAATGTATAATTTTCCAGACAGAGTCAACAGAATCTGGTTTATCAAAAAAACAGGTACCATCTACTCAGGAACCTCTCGATACATCGGGTAATAATTTGCATAAAGTTACCAGATCAAAACAAGTACTACCATCAATACATACATCCGCAGTGCCTAATTCGCAAGGGCCATTAATTCCTGTCGTTTATGCACCCCAATGGTCACCAACTCAAATGCAGGTACAAGAACGAATTTAATAAAAAATATTTTAAAAATAAAAAAAATATGTTTTAATTCTTATTATAGCCTCAGTATCTAACTGTGGATGGTCAAGCTTTTCCTATAGCACAACAAACTATTACTCAACAAATTCCTGCTGCTTTGGATCCAAGTTTAAATGTCTTTTTGGCAGAGACAAGAACTCAAAACACGGAAATTCGCATGGGAATGTCAAAAATAGCGGACAATATTCAAAAGTTATTGGACAAGGTAATTAGTTACTAAAGCTGAAATTGAAACGTATGTTGTAAGTTAAAATCAGTTTAATTCAGGGTGACGTCTAGACCGGGAAATGACCAGGATTTTTTTTGCGACCGGAACAAACCCGGAAATGACAGTGCATTTATTTTTAGACCGGGAATTTTACAAATTTTTAGAACAAAATTTGTTCAAGTTTGATTTTTACAGTTTTTAAAAACAGTCGATTTCGATTGTATTCTAATTCAGTATTTACAATGTGTAATTCGAGAATATTTCATTTAAAAAATGTCTTTTTAAAGACTAAAAATTTAAAAATTAGTAATCGACAATTTTGAATTTTAAAAAATCCTTGATGAACTGAGAATATAAATTATAATGATTTTTAAAATTGAAAGTTACATTAATGATTATTAGGTGAATAATAATAAAATTGATTTTAGAAAACGATTCGGAATAAGTTCAAAATTTAAGAATTTACTATTTTCAATTTTAAAATAACTTAAAAATAATATATTCAAATTGATTACATTTTATATATTGTTTGTCTAAAACTTCAGACAAACAAAACTTCTAACGTTACAGTTTTAATTGTTATATTTGAAAGCTTTTAACTTGTAGGTAAAATGTTTAAATTTCGTTGAATGAATAAAGATTGAACAACTATTATTCCTAGATAAAATTCGAATAAGTTAGAGAGGCATTTCAAAGATCTGAAAAGATTCAAAATTAATGTAAAATTTGAATTTATTTTAAATAATGTTAACGAAGTGTCTACGTATTTTGATAAAATTCGAATATTTATACACATATTTCGGTCCAAATAGCCCAGGATGGCCAAATTAAAACAAATTATAAATTTTCAAAATTATTAAAATTATTAAAATTATTTAAATTCCAAAATTATCAAAAATGAATCTGAAATATTTTAAGGGAATATTTAAAATTTTGAAATATATTTATTAAGCGTTAGGAAAGATTTTAGGAAAAATTCAAATAATTTTTTAAAATGTTTAGAAGTTCCGAAAAATTTCAAGGATAATTTAAAATTTGAAGAAATCTAACACATGAGAGGTTCCAGGTCAGGAATATCAGAGTTGTTAACCATATCAGCGATTTTCCTTAAACTAAGGGAAATAATAGTCTTAGATAGGTAAGACATTGTGGTAAAATATTTTTTTTTTAAATTTCAAAATTGTAGGAATTACGTCACTTTGAACTTTTTCGATGAATTTTTTTGAAAATACTCCACCTCAGAAATTTTTTAACCGATTTTTATCAAATTTATAGGTATTATGTAAAAATTTAGTACCCCTTTTTTCTATACAAATGAAGAAAAGAAGTCAAAATTTCAAATAAAAAAATGTCAAAAAAATGTTGATTTTGATTTTTCCAACCCGTGCAACGGTCGGGTCAAGATGCATACAGCTTTGTTTTTGTTTCTTTCTTCTGCCTATCTTGATAGAGCCTATCAGGTCACTAAATATACTTTAATGTGAAGGCTTATGGAGCTTATTCATGTTGATTTTCCAATGTTACAGCAAAAATAGTCATAGATGTTCATGGTGTGCTCGTTTTTTTCTGTTTACTTTCTTTTGTATATTGTGATAGTGCCTACCAGGTCACTAAATATACATCTGTACATTACCGGAAAAACTTTACAGATTTAGTTTGTATTGCAAAAAGTTTGTATTATTTGTTTATTACTTGTATTAGTCCTGTTATAGACTAAAAGCAAGATTTTCGTCTAGAAAGATATTTTTTAGTGCCATAAACCTTTTATTTTCGTTATAATCGTTTCTAGAGTTTAAGTTTGAAAACGCTAGGAAACTTTTGGAAGAATTTGGAGCCGTGGCTCCAGTCATTCGCTGTTATAATCCGTTTAACAAAAAAGGACATTGGATAAAAAGTGTTCAAGCAAAGCTTCGCCAAATCACAAAAGATATTTCTAATGCAAAAAAATTATCTTCCGAAAGTATAGGGAAATACATTTGCGTTTCATGTTTACTTTCATTCCCTAATGATGCTGATCACAGCCTAAGAAATGTAATAAGACCTTCTATCTCAACTGCTTTTTCTAGCGATGCAATTAATAAGTTTTTAATTCCAATTCATGATCAGTTTGATAAGCAGAATGACTTAGATGCTGAAGAAGTAGACAACACAGAAGCAGAAATAGAAATTGGTGATGATGAAAATGTTGTAAAAACAGTATATGAAAATCAAATGGTTCGCGATGAGGAAGCAATCCTAAATTTAAATAAAATTCTTCAACTTCTAAAAGTTTCACCGAATAATAATTCGAAGGATCGTCGATCAATAAAAGCCCAAGAGCTTAAGGTTCACGAAATAAAGAAAGCTCTTGATATTGAGTTAGAGAAAGTATTTGATATTAAGCGAAGTAATAACAACGAAACAAATGAACTGGTTGATGAACTCAAAGTAAAATTATCTGAAACGAATAAGAAATCAGAAAAAGTTAAATTCTTAACTATGTTACCGATTAGTTGGGGAATTCGTCGCATAAAAACTACGTTTGACGTAGCATACAGTATGGCACGCACTGCGAAAAATATTCATGCTGCACATGGAATTGGTTCGTCGCCTAATCCCAGATTAGGAAAACGACTTTCACAAGAGACGGAAACACTTGTCCATTGTTTTTATTACGACAACGAATTCAGCCGATACATGCCTGGACAAAGAGCTATACATCACATTTAAGGAAAAGCATCCTTCCTGTGATATCGGGTTTTCCAAATTTGCAGAATTAAGGTACCCAAAAAATGCATTTTGGCTGGCAGCAGTGGCACGCATTCAGACTCCTACAAAGATATTTTAAAAACAATGATATGCAGCACTGCCGCGCATAATTGCTGTTTACTTATATGTAAAGAATATCCTGGAGTTGAAAAAATAGCAGAGTCTTTGAAAAACTTGTTTGATGATAAATTTATTGACCAAATTACATACAAACAATGGGCAGTGACTGATCGTTCAATGTTAGAAACTATCGTAGATTCAGCTGATGACTATGTTCAAAAATT
>JAAAKG020141298.1:0-11895 GCA_010014905.2 Druon quercuslanigerum | reverse complement strand
AAACAAACGTAGATTTATCTAAATTTCAAAAAAGAAGCTTTTGAAGATTTTTGAAAGTTTTCACAAGATTATTAAAAAGTTTGTTAATATTCCTGAACAATTTTCAAATGTTTTTTTTTGTTGAAAAATGAATTTTAAGAGAAAATCGAACATGATTCCAAAATAAATGCAAACTAGAAAAGAATTTAGAAAAATATAAAACAACATGTAGATTTTTGAATATTTCGAACAAAGAGTTTAAAAGTTTCTTACGGCAATTCTTGTAATTACGCAACAAATTTCAATCATATTAGGAAAATGAAAAGTTACTGTAAAAGACATTTAGATCGTTTTCGAAAGCTTCTTATTATCGTTCGTGCAGATATTTTTTTTGTAATTTTATAAAATATAAAAATTGAGCATAATTTTGAAAGATATTTATAAAGTTTACGTTTTAAAAAGATTAAAAAATAATACAAAATTTGAAAAGATTTATTTTTAATCTTAACAACATATTCTTCTATGAAGATTTCAGAAAAAAATTATAAGCGTTTGAAGACTTTTAAAAGGATTTAAGGCAGTTAAATTTTTTGCTTTATATTCATGGGAAAGTTTCAAATGATTTCCTAAAATTTCGCAAAAGAACATAAAAGATTTTAAAGCAAAATTATTCAATTTCGCAGCATTACAAAATTTCAGAAAAAATGCAAGTAAATTTAAAAGATATTTAGAAGTATAGATATAGTTTCTAATTTCTTTGTTATTAGCGATTAAATATTGAAGATTTATTACGAAAGACCATTAACAAAATATTAATATTAATACTAAGTGAATTTTAAAACAGCTATGTTATATATACTAAACGGTATGTTTATAAAAAATAACAATCATCATGTAAATAAAATATGCGCAGATAATTAAGACATCGAAATTGTATTAGGTTTCCCTTATTATATGTAAAATAATTTCGAAAATAGTATTTTGTTTAAATACAATAAGAAATCAAATTACAGAATCACACCTTATGTTAAAGAAAATGTTTACACATACTGAAAAAATTTGGCTATTCGTTCCAAAATTTCGGTACAAGTAGCCCCATTTGCAGTTGTATTTAAACCAAAAATCCGGCTATTTTTAAAAAATTGCGGTACCTGTAGCCAAGGTGAAAATTAGTAGACGCTCTGTAAAATGATATAAAGACAGTAAGGATAACAATGAATAAGAGCTTTAATAAATTGTGTTTTTTATACATTTATTGTTAACACATATGAAACTGAAAAATCCGTGCTGCTATCATTATGAAAGTAAAATAATGAGCTTGATGAGTGACATGAAATGTAGGTTCGATTCTAGGACCGAATCGATCAGAGAAATAATGATGGCAACAGTGGACTAACAGTAAATCTCAGAGTCAGAGAGTGAATGTCTTTTATTCGTACTAGGAGAGGAGGTTTAATATTGCAAGAGGAAAGGCACTTATCTCGATAAAGAAGAAAAATCAATTACTATCATTCAGATACCCGGACTTGAGTCTAACGGCTGGATACATTGTTCTGTCTTTGGTTTAAAGACATGTCACTGCACCTATGCACATACATAATCTATCACTTGGCATTTAAGAATTACAATTAGTTTACAATATTTGTAATAGCTTTATGAATTTTTTATTTTTTCAAATTCTTTAGTACCTTTATCCTCCTCATTGAGACCAAACTACAATGCGCGCGCGAATAAATAATGACTCGAATTTTCGGAAAAAGTTCAGGGGATTGCGTACGCTGAATTGTAAAGTTTTGCTTCGTTTTGAGTGAAATATCTGCGAGAGCTGAGAGCTGACAGCTGCAAATGTTTTGTTGTGAGATGAGACATTGTGTTTTTGTAAATTTGATCGGGACTTTATTTGCATAAAGCGAGAAAAACAAAACGTTATGGAGAATACAGTAAGTAAAAAATATAATTTCAGATATTCAGTCGCAGATATTCCACTCGAATCGAGGCGAAACTTTACAATTCAGCGTACATCCTCCCCCGAACCATGTCAGAAAAAATCGCGAAAAAAATTTCCTGACACAGCGTTTAGTCTCCTTACTATTACTCCATGATCCTGCTTAAACAATTATTAAAAATTGCATGGCGCCATTTTCGATTACTTCTCGGAACTGTCGCATTTTCGGAACTATTGTTGTCGGGCAACGCGCTCATGATTGGATAAAGCTGCATTTTCTTTTTTCTGTTTAAAATCAAAAGTCTGCAAACTTCAGGTTGATGATAAATTTAAGGTTACTTAAATAATGTATTAAATATTAATCAATGAAACAAAGTTGTGCAGCACTTTGAAAGACAAAATGGAGTTTATAAGTTTTTGAAGATTTTGAACAAAAAAGAAAAAGAAATTTCAAAAAATTATGTTGTCGATTTTAAAGCCAAATTTTTCAATTAGCAAGAACACAAAATTTTATCAAAAATTCTATCAAGTTTAGAAGACATTTAGAAGTTTTAAAAAGATTCAAAATTAATTTCAAATTTGGAAACATTTCGAAAAAATAAGAACGTACATGTTTGAATTTTTGAAAATATAAACTGTAAAGCTTCTTAAGCAATTTGAAAGGTTTAATGATCATACAAAATATCTCCTAAAACTCATGGGATAATTTAAAATAATTTTTTATTAGAAAAAAAATAATTTCAAGAGAATATTTAAAAATGTTTTAAAAGATTTCAAAAGATGTTTAAAATTTTCATAACAGAATATGGAAGTTTTGAAGGCACTTTTTTAAATTTTTTAGAATTTAAAAACCTAATGCGAATTTAGAAAAACTTTTGCTTGTCACTCGAAATTAATATTTTCAAACAAGAATTTTAATATAAAATCCTAAATTTACGAGGACTCAACATTTCTAAAAATTTTAAGTTGGGTTAGTTTTTTTCATTGATTAAAAGTTTTTCAAAAATGTGCGTTTTTTGTTTGTTCAGCGTTTATTAAATAGATTTTAAAGGTATTTTAGAAAAAAATAATTATAATTTCAACAAGATTTAGAATCATTAAAAAATTTGGAATAAGATAGTGTTCTTCTACGGAAGTTGTTATTTTTTTTTATTTTTTCATTACATTTCAAAGAAAGTTTACAGCTTTTTAACAATTTCACGTTATGTTGTCGTTTTACATCTGGTATTTGTCGGAAAAAATTGAATTTTCATAATTTGAAAATTAGAAGTAAATTGAAAATCAAATTTTAAGGAGTTAAAAATAATGGAAAATTAGAAATGTTTTAATCTAAATTTTTAAGTGTCGTAAATTCAGCTTTTAAAAAATTCTGAAAATTGATAATTCTATTTTTTGATTTTGGAAAATAAAGAAAAAAGTTTTGTTATTATTTTATTATTCCGTTTATATTCTAGGTTAAAAATATTATAAGTTTAATATTGTAGTCTTTAAATATTCATGATCAGAGAAAATGAGAAATTTGCCAGGGAAAAATTAGAAGATTTTTTCAATGAAGTTTTGCGGTAACCCTGATATAATATTCTCGTTGAAATTTTACCCTCCTCCAATAAAAATGCAAATATTTTATTAATAATTCAAAAATTTTGTTCAAAACTTACTCTTTGCGGCTGAAAATTCAACTGTTGTGTTAAAAATCCTTCTTTTTCGGGTCAAAATTTAAGTATCTTCGTAGAAAATTTTGTTCTTGCTAAAAACTCACATTTTGATGTTAAATGGTCAAACTAAAATCTTTTTGGCTAAAAATTCATATTTTTTTGTTGAAAATTTGTCTTTTTCATTTAAGAATGCATCTTTTTAGTACAAATGTTATCTTTCTTGGATAAAAGTTAAATTATTAGGTTTAAAATTAATGTTCTTTGTTTGAGAATTCCACTATTTTGCATGGAAATATTGTTTGAACTAGTTTATTGAGAAATCACATTTTTGTTGAAGTTCCATATTTTTAGTTGAAAGTTAATCTCTTAGTTAAAAGGTTACTTTTTTAAACTAATTTTTTAAAATTGAAAATTGAGCTGCGTAGGTAAAAGTTGAACTACTTTGTTCAAATTATTTTTTTAATGAAGTTTTATCTCTTTGTTTGAAAATTTAATAATTATGTTAAAAATTGAGTTTTTTCGCTAAAAGTTCATATTTGCTATTCAAAAATTCAATTTTTGCAATGAGAAATTAAAAAGAAAGTAAAGAGAAATTTCGTTAAACTTTTTTTTCGTAACTGAAAGATCTTTTTTTGTTGAAAATTCGTCTTTTTGGTTGTCACATTCATGTTTGATTTTTATGAAAATTTATTTTTGTTGCTTGAAATATATATATTATATATTATTTATATTATATACGTATATTATATATATAACACTTTTTTGTTTGCAGTAGATCTTATTAGGTTGTAAGTTCAATTTTTTAAATAAAAAATTAGTTATTTTGTTGATACCTCACATTTTTTGTTAAAAAGTTATCTATATGGTAGAAAAGTATTTTTCTAAAATAAATCAATAAATATGAAAATTTGAAATTTGTATCTGAAATATTGTTTTATTCTGTTTATAAAACCTCCTATTTGAGAGATATTGTAAGATTAAAGTTCTGGTACTTGAATGTCAATAGTCGGGGAAAATGAAAAATTGGTCAAGAAAAAATCAGGGAATTTTAAAAATGAAAAGATTTCACGCTGCAAAGCATATGTTATCTTAAATGTAAAAAATGTCCGTCAGTTGCAAGTCTCATAACCTATTATTTCTGGAAACCATACCTTTCGTGTATTAAGGACAGAAGGGTAGAAATATTTTGTATGGTTCATTACAGGTAGGCGGCGGGAGGGGGGGGGGGCTTGGAGAGAACCTATAATCCGTTACAGAATACAAGTATCGACCCTTTTTTGTAATTTAATATAAAAATGGCGTGAGATAAAAAATAATAATCTTCGTTTAATAATGTAGTAATCGTTGTTGTGTTCGTATCTAAGTTTAAAAATTCTAGATAATAAATGAAATTTGTATTTCTTTGTTTCAGAAGTTCGTGTTCAACAGTATATTTTGGCGGAATCGGATCGCAGGTGGGGGAATTGGGTGAGTCGGCAGGGGGTGGCGAGGTTCTTGGACCAACCCCAACCCCCGGCCAAGGAAGTCACTCAAACAAAAACAATAATACGATTTCGAGAGAAAATACGATTGGAACCTCTACCGTCACAACTGCCCTTACTCAAAATTCTGCCGGGGCTGAACCCCCACAACGTATGGAGACAAGCCCTTCCACAATGTTCACTGACCAGTCACTCTCTTCCGGTCACTTCTATCATCATCAGCAGGATCATCATCGTCCCAATTCCGGAAGTCAACACATCCATGGTTCCAACAACCATCTTAGTCAGAATTTTAAGAAAAGAAGATCTTCTTCCGTGTAAGCACATTTTTATATAAAAATACCTGTGCAAGTCCACGAAATCTTTTCAAAATTCTCGATCAAGGTATCCGATCTGAAGAAAACTTCTTCAATTTATAGTGCATGTTAAGATTAATGCAAACTGCAAATTCCAGGACAAACCAAGAAAGATAAATTTTGAACCACAAAGGATGGCTTTTCTATCATAATAAATAAATTTTTAATAAATTAGTCTAATTTTCGACAAAACGTAATGAATTTAACAAAATATTCAACTTTTCCAAAATGAATTCGGTTTTTATCAAAATAATTGTATTTCTCAAATTTTATCTTAGAATTTTTAAACAAAAAAAATTGAAATTCAATAAAATATATGATTTTTCAAGAAAAAATACCAATTTTTTAGAAGAGAGTTAAATTTTTATTGGAAATATTCATTTTTAACCAAGAAATATCACTTTTTTTAACGTGAGCGATACATTTTAAAGAAAAAAGTAACGTTTAAAATTTGAAAACTCGAATGTTTTAGAAAAAAGTGGACTTTTAAGTGGGAAAATATAAATTTCAAACAAACTAGAATAATTCTTTACCCAAAAACATGACTTTTTAACAAAATACATAAAGTTTTACCAAATAGTTAAATTTGTTACGAAAAATTTGAATTTTCAAAAACCAAGAATAATTTTTTTCCAAAAAGATGACTTTAAAACAAAATATAATAATTTTCTACCAAATAGTTGAATTTTCAATCAAAAATTTGAATTTTCACCAAATAAGATAAACTTTCTACCTAAGATGACAACTTTTCCACATATACATGAATTTCGCTACCAAATAGTTGATTTTTTAACTTGTATAATATACAGGGTAAAGTTGCAACAAAAATAAAATAGTTATATTTTCAGCTAAAAAGTCCGAAAAAAACTTGGAACCAAAAAAAGGAATTTTCAACAAAATTGTTCGATTTTCCACCAAAAAGATGAATTTTTGACAAAGAAGATTAGTGTTCTACCAAAATGACAAATTTTCAACAAAATTATTTAATTTTAATGTAAAAAGGCGATTTACACTACCATCGGAAATCATGAGGTCGATTGACGCAAGCACTATTAAAAAACCCCGCTGGCTTTGAACCACAATAGCTCAGCGAAAAAAAAATGATAGAGCATTTAAAAAAAACAGTTGGAAAGCCTATGAAATTTCACTTCTAGTAATGTCAAACAGATTTTTTTTGATCTGCTGAAGAGAATAGAGCACGTGATCAGTTTTTTAAAAAAATTCTAGATTTTCCAAAAATTGTGTACCTCGACTTCAGCTGTTAGCATGACCTAGGAAAATTGTAGAAAAAATCTGAAAACTTTACAGCATAGAGCCTGAAATTTTATATTTAATTTAAGCCAAAGAAACTTAAAAAATCTTCATCGGTTGCCAAAATACGATTCAAAATGTTCAATCGTATCTGAGTTGAGTTTTAGTCGACGATCAAGGTTCTTGGCCGGTCTGCTGCTCGCTTCATTCGTTGAGGCAGGATCGAATAGGCCACGCACAGAGGTGGTGGTTGATTGGGGATCTCTTATACTTTTGACTCTGCTCATCAGTAATTTTTATTTTAATTAATTGTGAATTTTTTAAATTATTAATTGCTTTTTTTAATTATTTACAATTTTTTAATTCAGGATTATCCCCATATTAAAGAATAAAAAAATGATGAACAGTTTTTTTATGTCTTAAAATTTTTATCAACTAGAATATTAATAAAAATGTAGATATATTGTTAGGGGAGTGAATTATTTTCTAAACGAATTAAGCAGCTAAATTCTAAATCAATTATTCATATAAAAAACACAAAAATAATAAAAGTAAATAATAATGGAATTTCCAAAATAAATTAAATGTAAAACAGTGTGTTTCTTACACAAACAACTCGCTCATTATTTAATTTTTCGATGATCAAAATTACAATCAAGCACCACCTCTGTGCATGGCCTATTCGGTCCTGCCTCATCTAAGGAGGGGAGCAGCAGACCGGCCGACAACCGTGATCGTCGACTAAACCTCAACTGAGATACGGTTGAACATTTTTAATCGTATCTCGGGAACCGATGAAGACTTTTGAAGTTTCTTTGGCTTAAATTAAAGATAAAATTTCATGCTCTATGTGGTATAATTTCCAGAAAACCTATCATTTTTTTCAAAACTTATCACGTGCTGTATTCTCTTGAGCAGATAGAAAAAGATTTTTGTTTGCTGAGTTATCGTGCTTCAAAGCCGGCAGTGATTTTTAATTGAGCTTGCGTCAATCGATCTCATAATTTCCGACGGTTGTGTATCTACTAAAGATTTTTGAACTAAAGAGTTTTTTTATTTTTTAACCAAATGGTTCAATTATCTACCAAATTGTTGATTTTTCTACAACACATTAGAATTTTTAACATAAGAATTCATTTAAAAGCAAAAGATTGAATTTTTAACTATAATTATGAATCTTTAATAAAAAAAAGTTATTTCTTCAGCAAGTATTTCAACTTTAAGTTAATTAAACAACTTTTCTACCAAAAATAGATTTGTTCTCAAAGAACAATATAACAGTTAATATTTTAATAAAAGAATTGCATTTTTAACCAAAAATGATGAATTTTTAACCAAGAATATTGAATTTCTATCGAGAAAAAAAACCCAAAATACCTGAATTTTCAACCAAATAGTTTAAGTTTCAACTACGAAGATACGATTTTAACCAGAAATGGAATCATTTCATTCTCAGTTAAAAAATTTATTTTGAACCAAACCGAATACGAATTTTCATAAAAATAGTAAAATTTTCAACCAAAAACTTGAACTTTGAGCTGAAAAGATAAGTTTTTAACCAAAAATGAAATAGTTTAATTGCAGGTTTAAAAAAAATTATTTTCAACAAAACATGAAACGAATTTTCTTCAAAATAGTTACATTTTGAACCAAAGAGATGAATACAAAACTAAAAAAATCAATTTTTAACAAAGTAGTTGAATTTTTGATTAAAAAAATATGACTAATAATCGTCCCCCAGTGTGGCGGGCAGTTTCGTCATGTCGCATTCGCTAGGCTATTCAAAGTTCCTTGCCGCCCTTAACATTTTTCAAAATATTGATCGATTTTGTGAGCGGTCCTGAAGTTTTGTTTTTGGCTTCGAAACGGAAATCGCTGTAGAGTGTTTTAGTCTGTAAACCGCTTGATTTCTGTTTATCACATAGCATTGAATTAAATAAAAAGAAAATTTTTGTACGATTAGCCGTTTTTGAGATCTCAACGAATTTCAAAGCATAGTGACTTTTGAATAAACAATGATTGTTACTTGATACTTAATGCACGTTTTATAGTTTTAACATATAATATTAAGTTTTATGTATTCAGATGGGTAAACTTAACCTAGTACGTTAAAAAGATTTCCAGGACTCACACACTTTTAGTTTTTTTTAGTTTACTACAATTCTCTATCTAATATCGTTCTGAGTTTTGTTACTTCTATTGAAGTCATAATTGGACAACTTATCCAATTAATACTTATTAAAAAATTTAGCATCTGTTTATTATTTATAATTATGATTAATTATTACTTCTTTTTTTTATTACAATTTTATTAACAATTTTCAATTTAATACAAAAATAAAAAATGAAGATTTTAGCTTTTTTTATGTTACTAAACAATTTTATCAATAAATTTATATTTTAACTGTTTTTGACCAGATAAACGTCGTTTTTTTTCAACGCAATCTAGTGAGGGTATGCCATAAAACACGCACTACTTCCTGTCAGTCTTTACTGCATGAGCTTGTTATTTTTTTTTTAATTTTTTATAAAAAAAAAAAATAATAATTTTGCTTTTTTTTCTTGTATCACATAATATTTTTCTCTTGTAAAATTTGATAGGCTATAATCTATTTTCTCATAAATCTTAACTAGATTTCATTCACAAAAAAATAATGTTTGTCTGTCTGAAAACAGCAAAAACTTGAGTATGTTTATAAAATTGTTTATAAAATAAGTAATTTCTATCTGATGATGAACTATAATAATAAGAGACACAGTCTCCAGCAGTTTTTCTTTTCTTTCTCCATAAATAAACCTTCAAAAGCACATGAAAAACAGGTCGAAACATTTCGGCAAATCTGTTATAATAAAAAAATTTTTAACCCAAAACGAAGCAGTCAAGGCCTTAACGAACATTATTTATACAGGGTGTCTACCATACCTGAAAAACCTGGAAAACCTGAAATTGTCAGGGAATTTTTATATGCCTGGAAAAACCTGGAAATGTCAGGGAATTTTTTCAAGAGCGTAGTTCATTTTTTTTAATTGCAATAATAAATGGATTAACACGCTCTTTTGTTTAAAATGTATTTTTTGACCGAAAGTTCAATTTATAAAGTTTATTTCAAGTGGAACTTGAACTATTTTGTTTTAAATTTGTTTTTGTGTTTTTTTATTATTGAAAATTAATATTCCTACTTAAAATATAACTATTAAATATTTGTTCGAAAAATGTATTTCAAAATTAATGTTTTTGGTTGCAAATTCAACTATGTAAGTTGACGAATAATTATTTTTGTTGAAAATTCATCTTCTTGGTTTAAAACTCAACTATTTCAGTTGAATATTCGACATTTTAATTGGAAATTCATCACTTCGGATGAAGATGTAACTATTTTTTGTAAAAAGTAATTTTTTTGTTTGTTGAAAGTGTTTTTTTTAACTGAAGGTTTAACTAATTCCATTTAAATATTCCGTATTTTTAGTTGAAAAATCATTTCGTTGGTTGAACATTAATTTTTTGACTTAAAATTTAATAATGTACTCTTTAGTTGACAATTCATCTTTTATAGTAATGTTTTTGTCAAAATGCAACTATTTGAACTGAAGATTCTTTGTCTTAGTTGAAAATTCTTGTTTAGTTGAAAACTCTTGTTTAGCTTGAAATTAATTTTTTAACTAAAAATGTTAGTATTCCATTTTTGATTGAAAATTATTATTTTTTTAGTTAAAACTTCAACTATTTGGTTGAAAACTTGTCTTCTTTATTTAAAAATTCAACTATTTCAATAAAGATTCAGGTATTTTGTTGAAAAATTGTATTTTGGGTAGAAAAAAAATCTTTCAATTGGAAAATTTGTCCCTTTGGTTGAAAATTGAACTGTTTTTTCATGAAAATTAATTTTTTCCAACTAAAAGTTTAACTATTTTATTTTTTTTAATTTATATTTTTTTGTCAAAAATTGAGATATTTGTTTGAAAATTAATTAATTTTGCAATTTTCTGCTCTGTTGTGTTGAAGGATGTTTGGAATAAACGTGATAAATTATAAAAAAAAATGTTGCGTTCAGAGGCAAATTTGAAATCGTCCGCCGAATCGCCACCCTGGTTTTTAACCAAGTTATAAATTGCATTTTTTAACTGAAAATTTAACTCTTCAATTATATATTTGACAATTTATCTTTTTAATTTAAAATTAATGTATTTTCAATAAAATTCCTATTTGCTGGTAAAAACGATTCTTCTATTCCATTTTTATTTAAGAATGGATATTTTTTTCTTTGAAATTTAACCATTTGGTTGAAATTGTTTTTTGTATTTGATAATGCAAATATTTTATTGAATATTCATATATTTTTAATTTTGACTTTTTTTGTCTACATGGTCTAAAATGCTAGAAAACTCATCGTGCTGGTTAAAAATAAAACTACTTTGTTCAAAATTTAGTTGAACATTCATTAGTTTGGTGGAAATTTTTACTCTATATTTAAAAAAGGGTCTTCTTTAATTGAAAATTGAACTTTTTTTGTTAAAAATTCATATATTTAATTTAAAAATCATCTTTTTTGCTAGAAAAATGAAATTTTCTGTTTGAAAACTAACCGACTTGTTTAAAAGTCCATTTTTTTGTTAAAAATTAAAGTATTGCAATTACCTAAAGATCATTTTAATAATTAATTCTTCTTTTGGTTGAAAATAAAACTTTTTGGTTAAAGGTTAAATTACGTTTGTTTAAAAATTAATCTGTTTTTTTAAGAATAATTTTTTAACTGAAAATTGATCTATTCCATTTTTGGTTGAAATGTGTTATTTTGTTGTTTAAAATTCAGCTATTTGTTTGAAAATTGATTTTTAGTTCAAAATTCAACTATTTGATTGAGAAATAATGTATTTTTTTGAAAAATCCTCTTTTTGAAAGAATCCCAATTTCTACGTGAAAAGTTAGGAATTTGAAGCGGTTCAAGTCGATTTTTAATATAGTACTCACATTATTTTACCTAAATATGCACTAAATTTTAAGTATAAGTAGAAAAAAATGTGTTTGAATTTTTATTCAAATTCATGTACTTTAGAGACAAATTTGAGAAATGATTAATTATTTTGAGCATTATTTAATTATCTATTTAAACTAGCATGCTAAAATATTTAGGAATATCTTTTAATAATAACTAAATTCCTAAAAAATAAAAAGGGAAATTATTTGTAATAAACTCGCAAAAAATCATACCTGGAAAAAGCTTGAGATA
>JAAAKG020141297.1:0-11895 GCA_010014905.2 Druon quercuslanigerum | reverse complement strand
CGTGGCAGGCACGCAAAATGGCGTTACAACCATGCCACATTTCTCTGAAATACAAATTTCACTGATTTTACTATTTATTAAAAGGAGATATCATTAAATTAATCTTTAAGAACGCGAGAGCACTCCCGGGAAAACAAATCAATTGAAAATATAAAACACAAGCAATATCTTAAACGATAATTGGAAAACACAAGAGCAGTTCGTAAAATGGCGAAGTTTGATGGTGAGTTACGTAAGAATCACAGTAATGTAATTCGCACCCATCAAACTTGCCGAAATAAAGGAAAACCGTACCTTAGCCATTCTCGAGTTCACGATACAATATTTTCGTAATTCCCGGTATTCCTCAGGCGACGATATCCAACCAATATCGAACAATATCCAATTTTACAGAGAATTATGTTAAAGCAAGCGTTATGCGGTAGACGTTCAGACAGAGAGTGAATGCTGTCCGTGCGGGCGGAAGCTCGTTGACAGCAAACGGAAGTTGGAAGAGTCCATTACAATAACGCTCAGCCAATTACAATACTTCTTAAAGTCACGTGGTGGCTATCGAAATTATTTGTCTTGCACAGTCGTACTTATTGTTGAGCGCGCTATGTGCTCCGATATTCGACGTTTGATTACAAGTCTCTACAATGTCCATATGGTAATCACTGTACCAAAAAAAAAAAATCGTTAGTGTCTAAATACAGTGTTGGACACCGGTCAACACTTTCGCACAGTTCGTTTGTAGAAGATGTTTCTTTAGGCAGATGCACGGGGCTCCGTGCGTCATTGGCACGTCTGATGCTGAAGTTCCGTCGTGTGGGAGGTGGCGGACTCTAGTCTGACTGGCGGGAATATCGTCAGCGTACGAAATACGTGTTCCTTCTTCCTTCCTTCTTGTTTTGTAAAGCCCAAAACGACATCCTTCTAGGTCTTATTGGTTCGAGATTAACTTCGATGAAGATCGAGGTGGCTCGAGGTTTATATAAACAAAATTATATTCAAAGAGAATTAATATTTAATCATATTTTCGAGAGTGCTCCGAGAGTTTATGAAGTGGCTCCCTATCTGAACCTTCTTTACCGACCGCGGAAAATCTAAACTGTCTAACGGTGCCGGTTGCTAACAACATCTTTGACGTTGAGATAAATCTGCAACGTCACAAGGTATAGGAAAATAAATTTGCGTTTCATGTTTATTTTTATTCTCTAATCATGCTGATCGCAGCCTAAGAAATGTAATGAAACCTTCTATCTCAACTGCTTTTTCTAGCGATGCAATTAATAAGTTTTTAATTCCAATTCATGATCATCTCGATAAGCATATTGACTTACATGCTGAAGAAGTAGACATCACAGAAGCAGAAATAGAAAATGGTGATGATGAAAATGTTGTAAAAACAGTATATGAAAATCAAATGGTTCGCGATGAGGAAGCATTCCTAAATTTAAATAAAATTCTTTAACTTCTGAAAGTTTCACCGACTAATAATTCTAAGAATCTTCGATCAATAAAGGCCCAAGAGCTTAAGCTTCAAGAAATAAAGAAAGCTCTTAATATTGAGTTAGAGAAAGTATTTGATATTAAGCGAAATAATAACAACGAAATAAATGAACTGGTTGATGAACTTAAAGAAAAATGATCTCAAAAGATTAATAAATCAGAAAAAGTTAAATTCTTAACTATGCTACCGATTAGTTAGGGAATACGTCGCATACAAACTAGATTTGGCGTAGCATACAGTACGGCACGCACTGCGAAAGATATTCATACTGCCGGATTAGGAAAACGGCTTTCGCAAGAGAGGGAAACACTTGTCCATTGTTTTTATTATGACAGCGAATTCAACCGAGACATGTCTGGACATGTCTCGGCTTGTGGAAGTAGAATAACATTTTTTTATTTGTTTACGTAAAAGAGTAGATGTATTGTTTTAAGTTATATAACTTTTTTTGTAATTTTATTCATGGCGTGATGCATTGTGCAGTGTAAAGTTCTTAATACATTTTAGAAAAATTCGAAACAATATCGAGCTAGTTTCGAACTATTTTCCCTAAAAAAAACTTTTTAAGTATTGGGGTTTATCCGCTCAACTATATAATCATTGAAGATCATGCGACGCGCGCCTACTGGACTATCCTTGACTTCATCGGTGGTCATTGGGATAATCTTGCCGCTGTCCATGTTAATTTTCACCCGTCCTTTACTTTGAATGCGAGAATTGTATGCATATATTCCGGCAAAATAATTAGAACTCTCCAATATTGCAAAGAGCTCACCATCGAATGTGGATAATACAATTTGTTCTTCGTTTGGTATCGGCTTATATACTTTCCTGCTTGCGAGTATTTCAACTAATCCATCTGCATGAAAAGTGTATCTTCGAAGTTCGAATTGCCGCCGATTTGGATGTTTAACGGGCTTAAGTCGAATAAATGGAAGTTGGTCAAGTTCAAATCCAAGTACGTTAGAAAAAGTAAGCCTTGTAGGTGTAGCTAAGTTGGTGGGAGGAGAACGGGACCTTTGACGAAGAGGAGGTTCGGTAGGAGAAGAAGACCTGATCGGAGAATGAGGTCTGGAAGGTAAATGTTGTCTCTCCAGAGAAGAAGAAGGTGAAGTTGGGCCGTCATGAAGAACAACAGAAATAGATGAGCAGTTACGCAAGGATTCGGACTGCGGACTCAAGTCTACAAGAAGAAACAGAAGATTATATTTTTCTGAAAAACAAACAACTTTGGATTACTAATAATAACCTGCAGGTGTACCCAGTTTATAAATTCTGTTCCCAGCATAAGGTTAGTTTATAATGTGGAATGGGATGTTAAATGGTGTAGTTTTTGGAAGTTTTTGAATATTACTTTGGCAATCACGATATTTAGTAGAACCTTGGGAAAGTGTTTCTGGTAATTATTTTTTATTTAAAATCGTGGTGGTTATTATAATAAAAGGCAGCTTTGGCCGTATTCGTTTAATGTGCTAGATGTAGTGTTTTGGCGATTATGGATATCACCTCGACGATAGCGATATTAAGTAGAAGCTTAAGATTGCCCCAGAAGATGTCTGGGGCAATTATTTTTTATTGGATCTTTCTTTGGCTGTTCAAGTTTTAAGGAATTCCGGACTATAATTGTGAGCGTAAGGATATGAATCGATGACTTATGTAGATGTGTACGTTGACTGTTTTTGTTTTGAAACTTTGTTGCTCTTGTAGTTGAAAGCTCCTAAATGTTGTTTCTTGCATGTACTATGTGTTGTAGAGTTTGGTTAATTTACCAGAAGTAGTGCTAGGAATTTATCAATATTACTGTCTCGCAAAGGTTTTTGGGGTTATCATTCTTAATTAGAATGTTCTTTGGCTGTTTTCATTGATAGAATCCTGGACAGGTTGTATTGTTGATAAATTTCAGATAGATAGAAGAAAAAGTATCTCGCTACTTATACTATAATTTTTGAATGTAAGCATTAGAAACTTTGTTCGCAAATTAGAAAGCGGCCAATAAAATCTTGCGTATTTTTTTGAGTGTCCATCGACGTAACTAGCAATAAATTTTATATTTCACAATAGAAGTTAATGAATAAATGATTAGAAATGGCTCAGAGCGGCAGAACATAACTTGCCAAAGCATTCTTCAATTTATTTTACTTTAAAGCTTTAGGAACACTTTTTGTGTTATTTTCCATCGACGTCACATCAATCAACGTGACCGTCGCGTCGTTTGATGATGTGACGTCAGCTGACAAGTTTTTTGCACACCGTGGGCCAAATGATAATACTAATTGCATGGGATGAAATATAATTTTTGTTTCTACCGTGGGTAAAATTCATTTTTGATTATAAAATGTCCTATGGTATCATTGTTAGGCCCTTGGTGTTCAGATATCTTGCGTATTAAATTTCTAAGCTTTGAAGAGATTTTAACTTACTTTTTTGAAATTCACCCAGAGTTCTTATTAATTTATTATGAATTCAGTTAAAACTTGGGAATTCTTTTGAATTTTTAAAGTTATTTTAAATACTTTTAAATTTAATCACTTCTACTTAATTAAAAGCATTTTTAGTGGTAAAGCTTTTTATTTAACTGATCCAGAGAGAAGATTTAAAATATTTAAAGGCATTGTAAAACATTTGTATGCACTTTCAAGGGCTCTAAACAGTTTTGAGAAACATTGATAGGATATAAAATAATTTGAAATACTTTAGCATATTTTAAAATATTTTTAGAACTTTTTTGAATTATTTCAATAGCCAAAAGGCGCCACAGGCCTTTCAAATAAATTCGTAGCCTGAACACTTTAGCAAGTTCTTGTTTTAATTGTACTTCACATAATGTTCGCTAAAAAATGATTTTGGAAAAAATATTTTTTTTATTTAATCAAAAATAGCTCTAAATTAAGAGATATGCTTTAAATTGTTTTTAAAGCATCATTGATTTAAGGATTGGTTATTAAGTGATTGAATTTGTTTTTTCGCGAACAAATTTTTGCAGTCTTAAAGAGCCTAAAAAAAGACTGAAATTCTGGCGATGATGACTAGGGAGATTTTTTTACTTTCTTTTTAACATCCATTAGAAGTTTACATTATTGGAAAAATAAAAGATCTTTAAAGTATTCTAGATTTAATACATATTGTAGTTTAGAAGCAGCCTTCAGGTGATATCGGCTGTATTTTAAAAAAGAATCTTTGCAGTTTTGGTGAACAAAAAAGTTCAAAAAATCTTAGCTTGGATGATGTTTTTGAATTTTCTGTACTGGCGTTAACAGTCACCACGTCCTCCCAAGGTTCCGTTTTTTTAAGAAACTGCATAAAAGAGCCTTAAGGAATGCACCTTAATTATGTAACATTATGCTTCTGAAAGAAAATTGCTACAAAAAAGTGCTATAAAAAAATTAGATGCCCTTATGGTGTACCTTTCGAGCATTTTCCGTTTAAAATTTGGAAATAAGGCTACAGACGTGTAAAATATTTTATTTCGTTTTTAATATAAAAACCGTTTATTAATTAGCATATCTGTCCTAATTTTTTATTCGTACTATAGCTACCTTGATGATTCGCACGCTCGTTGTTCGTCGCAACATGTTCCAAAAGCTCCTTTGTTTTGGGCTGTACATCAGATGATGTTTCTGTGAAGTGTCAAAAAAGATTGCTGAATTCACAATGTTAAAAATGCATAAAAAATAGTAAAAGCGCAATTCGATTATTACCTGTTATGCCGTATAAGTCAGTCTTCCAAAGTTTCACAAGAAAAGTTTTATGTTACAACATAGAAACTTGAAAAGACAACAAAGCGTGGCAAAGTGAAATTGAATCCTCCGAGGTTAACAAGCTTAGAGTATGGCGTAAATGAAGAGCACGTCGAGAATTACAAATAACACCCGTGTTTACTTACCTAATTATTAGTTTATAAAATAAAATAATTATATTGCGCTTTATGCAATATTAAAAATGATTATTTACTCACCAATACAATTAAAAAGAACTTCCAACGTCAATATCAGAGTAGAAAGAATCCACATTTCTTCAAAATGTCGACAAAGTTAATTGACGCAGGTTTTTCAGAGCAGCGTAACTTATAGGTGTTTTGATGTGTCTTGGATATATACTTTCTAGAGGTACTTATGTATTCCCCATCCCGAAAAAATCGCTTACATGGTTAATAAATAAACTAACAAACCTAATAAGATAAGAAACCGATAAACGTATGTTATTATACTATCTCAGCTTGAGGAGCGCAGAGAACATTATATGATGTAGAAAGAGTAAATTAAGAAATATCTTTTACAAGATTATAATTCATTTATAAATATAGGTTAGAACGCGTCTTTCTTTAAAAATATGAGTCAGGTATCAGGTATATTTCAAAATTTAAGAGAATATTTTCTTTTTTTTCTAGTTAGCGGAATTTGTATCTGCCAAAAATAGTTAATCCAAGAAACAAAAGTAACATAAAAAAACATCATTTTTTCATACAGTTCGATCGAACTCCGAAGATACGAGCTCCGTAGATACCAATGCTCCACAAATACGAGCGTCCAAAGGAGTGAGCGTAATTTTTTCTCGTGCCTCTACCTATTGAAAATGTAGGCGTGTATCTGAACATTAGGGGGAATTATTTTTTATTTTATTTGGCGGTTATAAATTAGAGTTCTTCAAATATTACTGGTATGTCTTTTTTATTTCAGGGAAGCCGTTAGTTTTATGGCTTGTTTCTCGGACAATTTTTTTTTCACTATCTGTATAAAATAGGGGTTTTCCTCTATATTTGACTTGCTTTGTCAAGTGCGCAAAAATCGATGACTAATATATATGATATGAGAAAGATAAATAAGATAAAGTTGTTGCAACGGCCATATATTGTGCCTGATTTTTTTAGAATTTTTATTTAATGGGATCAAGGCTTCGACGTTAAAATGTTAAGGGGTAACACCACTCTAGAGGCCAAAAAAAGGCCTAATTTTGACAATTTATTCTAGGAATATGGGAAAAGGTATAGTATTTATATTAAGGTGGCTTATTTAATGCATATTGATGCACAAAAAAAATTTTTTTTATTATGCTTTTTGTACAAAATGGCGGCGCTACAGCAGATCTGCGCAAACAGATTTTTTTGAAGATGCTCCGCGGGCACACCAATTCCTCAAAAACCGTGAGAGCTAGAATAAAAAACCAAAAATTTTCTAAAACTGCATACTAATAGCTATCGAAGTATGTAGGATTTTTTTATATTTTGAAAATTACGTGTACACAGTTTCTACGAAAATTGGAATAAAAAAAAATCCTATGTACTTCGTTAGCTATTAGTATGCTGTTTTACAAAATTTTTGGTTTTTTATTCTAGCTCTCTCGGTTTTTGAGGAATTGGTGTGCCCGCGGAGCACCTTCAAAAAAATCTGTTTCCGCAGATCTGCTGTAGCGCCGCCATTTTGTACAAAAAGCATAATAAAAAAAATTTTTTTTGTGCATCAATATGCATTTAATAAACCACCTTAATATAAATACTATACCTTTTCCCATATTCCTAGAATAAATTGTCAAAAATAGGCCTTTTTCAGCCTCTAGAGTGGTGTTACCCCTTAAGATAAGAATTACTGACGTAAAAATTCTCTTATTTACATATGCAATATCAGAAACGATATATTTAACTTTTTTTGTCTACGAGTAAATCACGAGTCAATTATTTAATTTAATGTTGCTCTGAATCACAAAATTTTTTATATTTTAGTATAAAAATTATTTTATAATTTCATTAATAGTATTAAGATTTGTTGTTTTTACCAGAGCTACAAGATTAAAGTAAATTAAGAAGAAGTGAAAACAGTTGATAATAATTTTAAAAAATTCAGACTTAATAGGAATAAATTAAAAACTATTTAAGAGAATAAAAAAAAGAAGGTTTTTAGATGATTTTAAGTGATTTGTCAAAGATTTAGAATGTATTGCAACGAAAAAGCGGTTTAAGAAATTTGAGAAAAATTTATTTTCGAAAAAAAGTGACTGAAAGCAGCGTTAGTAAATTCGAACTCCAAAGATACGACCATGAGAGGATCTTCCACTCCTGCGATGTTTCAATTTTGGGTGTAATGCGTGGGAACGCACACAGGTCCACTACGCGCACGTGCGTAGTGGAGAGGGGAAAAATCCACTAGCTCCTTTGTATTCCGGAGGCTCGTATGTGTAGAGCACTCTTATCTTTAGAGATCGTATCTTTGACGTATTAATTAATGCAGCTGTTCAGAAGCGATGAATACTGATAGAAATTAGAGTAGTATACATCTGTCCTATACAAAAACTACAAAAATGACTAAAAAATGCAATTTAACGATGACTAGTTTATTTTCAAAAGTATTTTAGACTTCACTGGAGTTTACAAGCCCCAATATAAAATCATAGAGGACGGCGCGGCGGTGCCCTACTGGAGAGTCCTTGACTTCATCTGCGGTCATTGGGATAATCGTGCCACTTTCCATGTTGATTTTAGTCCGTCCTTTGCATTCAATACGAGCATTGTATGAATATATTCCAGCAAAAAAATTATTTCTGTTTAATATTGCAAAGACGTCACCATTGAATGCTGACAATACAATTTGTTCTTCGGTTGGTATGGGCCGATAGACTTTTCGTCTTGCAAGTATTTGAAGTGATTTATTCTCAGGAAACGTGTATCTTCGAAGTTCGAATTGCCGGTTTGGATTTCTAGTAGGAGTGAGCCGAATAAATTGAAGTTGATCTAGTTCATATCCAAGTACTTTAGAGAACGGAAGACTTGTGGATGGAGCTATATTTCTGACAGGAGGAGACCGGGACCTTAGATTAAGCGGAAGTTCGGCAGAAAAAGAAGAACTGATCGGTGCTTTAGGACTGGTAGGTCGACGTTGTCTTTTAGAAGCTGACGATAATGGGTCGCAACGAGGAACTCCAGGAATAGGAGCGCCATTAGGTAAACATTCGAACTGAAAACTTAACCCTGCAAGAAGAAACAAACGTTTAAATTTTGTTGAAGAACGAATGTTTCTGAATTACGAGTAAAGGTCAAGAGGGAGAGTCCATGTCACGTTAATGTATCAAGAATAATTTTAAAAATTTAAAAGTATCCCCGTAAATCTTGACCACGGATCTATTATCGATTTTTAGAACATTAATTTGGCAGAAATAAATGTTTTTCCAAAATCGTCAACTGCAGGACGTCTAGAACAGAAACAGCAACCCTAATAATTTTTCGCCGTCCTTGTCAGCCCAGGAGGTAAATCTGCTCGTCTAGGTGTTTGAATTATATATCTTTTTCTCAGGAAGTTGTGTTTAGCCATCCTGAAAAGTGAAACTGGTAGTCTTAGCATTAAAAATACATTTTTTCTATGAAGATTTGCCTTTAACTGACTTATAAAGAACCTCAGAAGGGCATGTATCAAGGAATATGTGTTTTTTAATTTTAAAAGCTGCACTACTATGTATACTTCTTAAAATAAGGAGATCTTAGATAACCCAAGAGGTTGTTCTGCAATTTTAGCATAAATTGTTTTTTTACGATTATTATAATTATTTCTTAATTCTTGATATGATTCTGTGCTCAGAGTAACATTTAAGAAACTCGCTTCTTTTCCCGATTTACTTTTAGAAACCCACTCTTGTCATTCTGTTTTGTATACTGATGCTAGTACCCCCTGAAGTTGTGCTCCTTAATTTTTATTGATCAATAAAAAAAAATAAAAAAAAGTTTAGAACAAAGAAAATTAAAATTTTAGAACTGTTAGGTTTTAAATATTGACTTCGATACTTGATAAGGCAACAAAGCATGTCAAAGTATAATTGAATCCTCTGAAGTAATCAAGATAAGAGTATGGCGTCGATGAAGAGCACGGCAAGAATTACAAATCACACCCGTTTCTAATTACTTAATTATTAGTTTCTAAAATAAAATAATTTTCATTGGTTGGTAAACTAGTGGAGTGATGCAATTCTGGTTGCAAAGTACATTTAAGAAGATAAATTATGTTGTATACTTTACTTTCATTATACTATAAACATAACATTTAATTGTAGGTGAATATGTCTGGAGTAAATTTTCTTCTTTTTTTTGCACTTTCTAATATATTAAAAATGATTATTTAATCACCAATACAATCAAAAAGAACTTCCAACGTCAAGACTAGAGTAGGAAGGATCCACATTTCTTCAAAATGTCGAAAAAGATAATGGACGTAGAATTTTCAGAGCAGTGCAACTTATAGGTGTTCTGATATGTCTTGGATATAGTATACATTCTTGAGATACTTAAGTATCACGCTTCCCGAAAAAATCGCTTACGTGGTTAATAGATAAACTAACAAACCAAATAAGATAAGAAAATAATAAACGTATGTTTGTCAAAAGTAACTTAAAAAACATCATTTTATCATAGATTCGCTATTTCTAAGAAAAAAGGTTTTTTTCATGTGATCAGAATCTGCTCACAACTCTCGTATCCGAAGATACGAGCTCCGTAGATAGCAGTACTCCACAAATACGAGCGTCCTGAATCCAAAGGAGTAAGCTTAATTTTAATTTCTTAAGCTTAACTCCTTTATGGCTCGCATCGTTAATGTTCTCGTTTTCCGAGTTTCTCATATCTTTAGAGTTCGACTGCATTGTTAACACGTTAGGGTGGATTATTTTTTTTTGTTTGGCTTGTTTGGCTAAATGAGGGAAAGAAGTTGTTTTAATTAAAATTTAATGTTTTTAAATAATTAAGAAATATTTCACTTAAATTATTAAAAATATAATTACGTAGATATGCTTATTGTATCTGTCAAAAATAAATAAATGAGCAAACATTTTTATAAATTAGCGTGAGGTTTTATATTTTTTTATTATATTAAATTGGGTGTAGATTTAATTTGAAAACTTTAAAATATAAACTTTTAACGGGCAATTTTGCTTCTGATCAACATTAACTACTTTAGGTTTACCTAATTTTCAGGTAAATTTCCTTACCTAAATTAATGTGATCTCCTCCATAGGAAAATTATTATAGGTGAAGTAATACGTCTCCTCTATGTAAAAACTAAAAAAATAATTAAAAAATTTGATGTAACGATAACTAGCTTCTTTTGAAAAATAACTTAGACTTAACTGGAGTTTATATTGTTCAGGAGCTGTACTGTAAAATCATATAAGACGAGGCGACAGCGGCCTACTAGAGCATCCTTGACTTCATCTGTGGCCATTGGGATAATCTGACCGGTTTCCATGTTGATTTTTGCCCTTCCTATACATTCAATTCGTGAATTGTATGAATATATTCTAGCAAGAAAATTATTGATAATACAATTTGTTCTTCAGTTGAAATCGGCTTAAAAACTCTCCATTTTGTGAGCATTTTAAGTGATCAAGTTGCTGGAAAAGTGTATCTTCGAAGTTCGATTGGCGGTGTGGATATTTAGTACGAGTAAGCCGGATAAATTCAAGTGTGTCAAGTCTATATCCAAGAATGCTAGAAAAAGAAAGCCTCGTGAGTGGACCTATATTGTTGGCAGAAGGAACCCGCGAGCTTATACGATAAGGATGTTCATCAGGAGAAAAAGAGCTGATGGAAAAAGTAGATCTGGTAGGTTGAAGTTGCATTTCACAAGCAGAAGAAGAGGACCACCATGAGGAACATCATCTACAAGAAAAAAGAGGATATTTTTTATATCCTACAAGAAAAAACAGGATATTTTTTATATCCTGTTTTTTCTTGTAGATGATGTTCATGGTAACCATCTTCTTCTGCAGATGGCGGTTTCGTTTTATTTTTTCTGATTTTAAGTATAGCTATAAATATCCGCAAAGCCTAACGTCAACTGTACATGCATGATACAAGTGCAAAAGCACCACTTAATACTCAAGGGATTCTTGTTAATCCTCAGCAGTAAAGTGAGAACTGCGAATCCCTGAGAATGAGGTTAGGTCACTCTCTGGTGATATGCAGAGCTTCAACGGTTCTCGTTTCATCCATTTAACTCTAGGAAATAAGTGAGACGACATACCAGCGTTCGCAGTGTTTTTACAATTGGCAAAGGAATACATTTTTCGCGTTGCGAACATTTTTAGTTATGTTTAAAATCAGCAGTGATCAAACGAAACCACCATCAGCTGATTGCAGTCATTTTGAAGTTTCACCTATCGCCAGCTGCTCGCAAAGGCCACTAGATGGCATACTCGAGTTGGGGGAAGCGAGAATTGTCGAGCCAATGGGTTTAGCACTCCATCTATTTTAGATTTGTCACTAGCTCTCGAACTAGCGCGCCCTCGTGGCTTTCCCCAGCCGCGCCCACCCGATTGGAACTTAAATTACGTAACAGCTTAATGGGGGGGGGGGGGGGGGCAATTTGTGGCGATTTTTTAAGACAAAGGGGGGGGGGTTCCGCTCTTTTTTTACATTTTTAAAGTGTTCT
>JAAAKG020141295.1:0-11896 GCA_010014905.2 Druon quercuslanigerum | reverse complement strand
AAAGGAGAGCAGGCGGAGACGTGACGACGCCGGTCGCGGTGCCCGGGCGCCGTCTGCCGCGGGCGGGGGGGGGGGCGGGGGGGGCGGGGGGGGGGAGTACTGCAGGGACTCAGCCCCTACAACACAGCAACGGCAAACATGCACCGCACTACAGGTTCTCCCAGTAGCAGCTAGCCAGTGTGAATTGAATTCTGTTCACAGAATTTCGAAAAGCTGACTAGTGCTAAAAGATCATTGACTGGGAGGGGAGCATGAAAGTGCTCTTCACAACAAGGTGAAGTGTCTCTTTGCCCTTACTTCCCTATCCTTTCCCTCTATCCCCCGGGCAAAGAGAGACTAGGAGCAGGACCTCCTCGTTGGTCCTCGCTGGTAACGTTTCCGGGTCCATTCGTGTACCCGTAAACGGCAATGCACAATCAAATACACGGAAATGTTACCAGCGAGGTCCACTTGGAGGTTGGTGCTTCTAGCGCCTCCTCACCCACTCCGCAGCCTACAGAGCAGGCAAAGAGCCAGTTGAAAGAAACAATTGAAGATAAAAGAATATGATGGCACAGATGCGAAGATAAGGGAGTGTAGAACCAGTAGTAGAAAGGGTGGCAAATAAGGGAAGAGGGAGTAGGCTAAGCGATAAATAAGTTACGGGATAAATAAGTGCGGGAAGTCAGGGGAAATTAATGAAATAGAAGTATGGTGATTAAAGGGCTCAGAAGTAGGATAATTAATAATAAATGAGGGTTAGAGAAGTAGAGAGAGAGTGAGGAAAAATAAGGAAAGTGGAACTAGGGGAAGTGAGGCCAAAATGTATAAAATGTGAGAAGAGGAATGATTAGAAACGGTGGGAATTCAGTGGGAAAGGAAAGCAGTTAAAGTTATGTGAAATCAGAGGAGTGGAATTATGGAGAGTGTTATTGGGAATTATGGAATTGGGAAATTATGGAATATTATAGGGAGGCAAGTAAGAGAATCAAAGAGAAATAAGGCAAACAGATTTAGGAGGAGTGATGGGAAATTAGGGAACGAGGATCTGCATCACTGGCGCTAGGAAAACTACACCAACAAAAGCAGTTTAGGTCATTCTTGACATTCCGCTGTCGAAACTTTTCATAAGGAAATGTTGAGAGGATAGATCTAAATGATATGAGTAAGCACTATATATTTTCTTGCCAAGCAAACTGATGTTATGTTAAGAAAATCATCATTTATGATTATATTCAAGCTCATCTTCTCTAAAGCGGAATAATAACATAATGAACGAAGAAGGGAAAAATGCGACTCTAAAAGTGATATATTTCCATCTTTGTAATTTCTATGGTGTTGATTTAATTCTCGTCTTGCAATACGGCTGGCCCAGAGGGAATTCGAGTCCGTTGTGGAAAATGTTCAGTGATCAGTGATATTGTTCTCCAAGAAAATCTGGCGAAATATCAAGCTCTTCTATTCCAGGTGTGCAGGCTGTACTAAGGCTACAAGCCCATTTTTTAGTTCTCACAATTGGCTGCCTTGGAGGTATAAAAGCTTAGTTTCTTATCCAACTCAAGAAAATCCAGACTTGCCAGCCTTAGGCTCAGTCCTTCGTGAGCAAGATGAAAAACGATGTTCATCTGGGATCACTTCAGCTGGTCCGTCAATACTGTTCCTGATAACATTTTATGAAGGTTGGTGGCTCTAGAAAATTATCCAGAGATGAAACCTTCATCTCTAACTGTGCTTTTTTCTCCGTACGTTATTCGCGACTAGAAACCGAACTCTAAGGAACATTGTTGTATGTTGGCTGTAGCATCTCCTTTGCTTCGAGAATAGTTGCTTCAAGGAATCATGATCGTAGCTTCTGACGCCTACAACTTCTTACATAAGAAATAATAGTAATAATAATAACCTATTAAAAGGTATTCTCGCGTTGGTGTTGGGGTAGAGCTTAAGAATTCCTCACATCACTTTGAACAATATGTTGGCGGTAGTACTGTTATTGAACAGGGGTCTCCATCCCAGACTTGTAGAGAATGAAGAGGGAAGGGACTAACAAAAACACCAATACCCACAAATAATCATGGGGGGGGGGGTATTTTACAGATTTTTAAATGCTCTTCGCTTCCCGAGAATCTTTGGGACACCCTTGAAGCTTACACTGAAGGCCATAGCATGCAAGATGGTGGTAAGTGTGATCTGCGAGGTGATACGTTAGATCTTAATAATCAAACGGCTGGCTAGCAAAAGCATCTTTGTCAAACCGTGAGCAGTGGAACACCAGCTGTGCATGCTGAGGATTCTTTTGTTAGCTTTAGCCTATTAGCCAATTATCTGAATATCAAAACCCTAGGTGAGCATAAAGAGGGGTACGACAATGAAAAAGGAACTGGGGCGTCTACATTACGAGGATGCAAAGTTTTTACCTTTTCATTGAAACGGAACACATTTAGCTGGGGCAACAACTAATTGCTGTAGCAATTAGTACGTTGGGCCTCCGAACCAGGTCTTAAAACGCAGTCTTTGTCTCTAGAAGGAATGGAGATCCTTTATGGACGATCAGGTTGGATATAAATGTCAGTCACGTAAGGTGCAATTTAGGTTCATGGGCTCAATATAAAAAAGGAAATAGAACCAAAAAGCCATTGAGCAGAAAACTAAATAGCATGTCTCATGGCTTCAGAATACATGATAATGAGTATATTCATCAAGTTACTTATCTTATACACATGGATGACCTAAAGCTATGCACTAGTTCAGACCAGAAACTGGAGCAAGTGATTGATGTCACATAATAGTTTTTTTTTAATTATAAACCCATGAAGTTTGGACTGAATAAATGCAGAACAATGCATAAAACCAGAGGAGAATCAGGGGCTGCAGGGCTAGAGAACGAGTTCGAGAATGACATGAAGGCAATAGCTATGGACCAGTCATATAAATATCTGGGTATTCTTGAATCTAAGGGTATTCAGCATACGATAGTTAAGACAAACCTAACGACTACCTTCACTACAAGACTCCGATTTATTATAAAGAGTTCTCTCATATCGCCAAACAAAATGAGGGCAATCTACACCTATGCCATCCTTATCATCACCTGTTCATTCGGGCTTATCAAAGGGCCCGATACCTACCTTGCAAGGTTAAACAGAACTGTTCATGTAGCAGTAAAAAAGTACTGAATGCGCCAAAGTAATTCGTCGATTAAAGGGTAGTTCTATCACGATATAGAGGGCTTGCATTTTTCCTAGGAGGAGGTTTTAAATATCAGGACAGAAACCATAGAGGAATCAGAAACGGAACGGAAAAGGCGTCCTGTATTCAGAAACGGAAGGATTCCTCATTGCAATTCAGAACAAGGTTGTCAGCGTCAGAAGTTATCACAAACACGCGTTGCATCAAGATGCGGATTAGGCATCAATAACTGGCCATAAATATGGGATTCTTAACCGAATGGATGCCTTTCTATGCCCGTTTTAGAAAAAGAAGATTACATCTTGCACTGGTTGTTACTATTCAGACGGATCAATACATCTTATCCAATTGACCTGACGTAGATGAAGTAGAGCACTATGGAGGAATGTGAAATTGTATCTATTCCTCCTATTGAGATTTTAGCTGCAGACAATCTGCACGCAAGATGCACTGAACACCTTCAACATTTATGAGTCTGTAGGATACTGACAGCATCTCAGAAGGTGGTTTCATTAAACAACTGACGAATTGTAAGAATCTTTCTCGATCATTAGGAAGCAATCTACTAAAAACCTTTCGAGCGAAATATGGTAGCTTTAAGAAAGTATCCAGAGTCTACTGTTGTCACCTCCAACACTCGCGGCCGCTGTTTAAGGGCACATCCCCCCTCCCATTCTTGGAGTCAAAAAATCTATTTTTTTATTGTCTTATTCGTACCTATCACTTGCTGTAATTCGGTGCTTTAAACCACGCTTACAAAGAGTCAGAAGGATTTCGTATGGCCCTGGCATTGCTGATTGGAGGTGAGTGGGTTTTATACACAAAAAATTGCTTCACGAAACTTAAAATCAGTTTTCTCAAAACAGTGTTTTTACGATTGGTCGGCATTGTAACTCAAAAACTATTCAACCAATCGGTCTGAAATTTCACTATGTTCTTCTATACATTCCATTATTATACATACATTCCATACATTCTTCTATACGTTCCAGTGAGTTGCAATGATGCAAAAACTTTTTTTTTCAGATTGCGATGGGAAAACTTTATGTTGGTTGTCCAAATTTGGTCGTTAGACTTTTGATTTTGTTTTCAGAAATTATTTATATTAACTTGATTATTCGGCGTTAAAAAGGATTTTAAATTTGATTTTATTATAATTTGAATATTTTTAAAAATTAAATTTAAATTGTTCGAAAGAGTCCAAAAATTTGTTATGATAATCTTGCAGGAATTTAAAAAAAATAGGAGAAAATGATAGTCTTTTCAAGTACTACCAATGACTCCATAGAGAAATGTTTAAATTTTGAAAAAAAGTGGTTTCAAAAATTTTCAAAATGCACTTAGTTTTTTAATTTTGATCAAAAATGGCTGGATAGCGAATTTAATTTTTAGTTTTGGAAACTAAAATAGTGCACGAAAGGCAAATCTAATAGATTGATTTTTTCAAAAGTATGTCAAAGTTAGAGCACTTTCAAAATGGTTGAAACCATTTTTTTAAGATTAAAAAATTCTATGATAAGCTGTTTATTGTACTATAAAATTCAATTTATTTATCTCTAGAAATTTTTCGGATAAAATGAAAATTATAAAAGTTAAAGCATTATAAAATTCAAAAAATCAAAGAAAAATAGAAATTTTAAGCCTAACAATGTACCATATCAAAAAAGGTCAAATTAAAAAAAAACTTTGATTTTATGACAGCAAGAATGGCAAGAATGGCAGGATTACCATTACAACTTTTTGAAATTTGTTTTAAAATCGAGAATTCAAATTTTGATCATACAAAAAATAATAAAAAATAAAAAATTTAATTATTTGCTAAATTTCTTAGCAATTACTTTTTTACCGGATGCGTAGTTTTTGTTTTATTCATAAAAAACAACATTAAAAAGTAAGTAATAAAATTAATTTTGTGAAAAACGATACAAGCTACAAAAAAATATACAAAGGTCGTTGAAAAATTTCACAAGTTGCGCAAAAAAATTATTACTTAAAATTGGTTCACTCCAGAAAGATCTTTAAATATATTATTAATTATTTTGAGATGGAATCCGTAGTTTTTATTTAAATCTTAAAAAATTAAAAAAAATACATTAAATTAAGGTTTCGGATAAAGGAAAAAAAAGTTTTAAAAGCCGAAAGTTGTGTCACGAAAGAGATGTACAAATTTGTGATGAACTTTTCTTATAAATATAAATACAGTGAAAATAAAAAAAAACCTTCTCTGATGAGGATGAAATTAATTTTCAGAAAAATGACACAAACAAGAATAATATTTTATTTTAAAATATTTCATATTTAATTTAAAAAAGTTCTACAAATGTGTTATAGATCATTTTTCGACAGAAGATAAAATAAAATGTTTAATAATAAAATAAAAAAATAATAATAATAAATAAATTTAATAATGAATAAAAAAATTAATTAAAATTTTTGTAGAGGACTATTTTTTTAGGTATCTAAAAATAATTTTAAAATCACAAATTTAAATTAAAAACCAAAGCAGCACGTGATGACAAGACGAACGAAAAAATGTAATTAGTATTCAAAAAATTGACAGTTTTTGAGAACCACCAAAAAGGTTTCCTTTTTAATTTATATTTTCAAATTCAAGAAATCAAAAGTAAAGAATTTAAAATTTTAAGTGTTAAATGCTTATTTTTTAAATTGAGAAATCTAATGTGCAAGTATTATAAAAAAAATTTAAAAAAGTGGAAGTTGAATAATTTTAGAAAAATATCTTGAAAAATAAATATAATATTTTTAAAGGAACGTTCTAAATTTTGTGTAATCATAATTCAATAAATTCGTAACTGACTTTTTAATGAATTTTTTTAAAATTAATAATTAAATTAGAATTAAAAAACTAAATTAAAGTTAAATAAATAAAATTGAGTGAATTTAGAAGAAATGTCAAGAATTTAATAGAGTTTAGGAAAATTTAAAAATTATAATTGATTCTCAGTATGAATTAAATAAAAACTTTTAAATTAAAAAAAAATTGAATACTTCTCTTAAATAGATTTATATTAATCCATTATAATATGACTAAGCTTGTAAAATTCCATCATATTTATATTTTTTAATTTATTAACGGTTACAAATCCTTAAAATTAATAAATTCTTTAAAGGAATTTTTTTTAAAAAATGTCTTAAAATATTTAAAATATTGAAACAAAAAATACCATTGAATTTATTGGGATTGAGAAAAATTACAAGAATTTATGAAAAATTTAAAACAAATTTTCAAGCCAAAAATATGAATTTTCAACAAAAAATAGGATAGCTAAATTTCAAGTTAAAAAAATTAATAAAAAAACAGATCTTCAATCAAATTGTTAAATTTTCAACAGAAAATTTAATTTTTAAACAAATAATTGAACTTTTGACCAAAATAATGGAATTTAAATAAGAAATAGAAATCTTACATTTTCAGTTGAAAAAAATTGTGAATAAAAAAACGAGATTTTTAATCAAATGGTTGAATTCTCAACGAAAATTTTTATTTTTTGACCAAATCATGTACATTGAAACAAAGTTTAAATAGTTTAATTTTCAAGACAGAAGTATAAATTTTTAACAAACTGAAACTTTAGATTTTAAACAAAGTAGGCGAACTTTTCACCAAAATATTTGACTTTTCAACCATAAATAATTATATTTAAATAAGAAATAAACCCCCATAATTTTCAGAGAAAAAAATTAATTTTCACTAAAAAAAAATATTGTCAATTAAATCAATGAATTCTTAACAGAAAGTTTATTTTTGACTAAATTGTTAAAGTTTGAACCAGCAATAAAATAATTGAATTTTTAAGTCAGACAGATAAATTTTCAACAAAAATAGGATAGTTAAATTCGCAGTTAAAAAAAAAATTATTAAAAAAAATTTTAATATAATTTGACAATTCTCAACAGAAAATTTGATTTTTAACGAAATAGTTTCACTTTTTACCAAAACAGTTAAATTTTTAACCAAAAAGTATACATTTTAAATAAGAAATAGACATCTTAAATTATATGATAGATAAATGTTCCGTTTAAATGTTTGTATAAAAAACCTATTTTCAATCATATTGTTGAATTTTGAACAAAATATGATGAATTTACAATAAAAATTTAGAATAGGAAATTTTTTCAGTAAAAAAAAATGAATTAAAAAAATATATATTTCTCATCAGACTCTTGAATTGTCTACAACAAATTTAATTTTTGAACAAATAGTTAAACTTTGATGAAGCCATAAAATAGTTGAATTTTTAAGCCAGAAATATGAATTTTCAAAAAAAAAAATAGGATAGTTAAATTTTCAGTTACAAAAATTTTTAAAAACAAACTTTTTTCAATGAAATTGTTGACTGCTCAACAGAAAATTTAATTTTTAAACAAATAGTTGAACTTGATGTCAGAAAAATTTGACTTTAATAGCATTTCTAGAATTTTTTAAAAACTCGAACCTAATTTAAATTTTGAATCTTGTAAACATCTATAAAAATATTTAAATTAAAAAATAAATACTTTTGTCCAGCAATTTCAGAAAGTGGGCTCTCCTTTGTAGGATCGATTTGTATTTTTACAAATGTATATTAAATTAATATTTTTAAAGTCACTTTTATTATGACATTTATGATTTTTCGGTATTATCTCTCTTTTACCACAGTGCATCCAAAATTTAAAATAAGCGCATTGAACGTTTTTACAGACGGACTGGAATCGATTTAAAAACTGCGTGAAACTAATGGTATCTTTGTTAATAAGCTAGCGCAACATTTTTTAGTGGAGGCGCATTCGAGCGAATTTAAATTGATGACAGATAGTTCTCATTAATTAAAAAAAAATTATTTGTGGCGCAAATTTTTTTATTATTGCGCAGATAAGGGCAATTGGAGATCTTCAAGGTCATTCAAGTTAGACTTTGATTTTTGAAATAGGGGGGCCGTAGGACGCCCACTCTGACCTCCGCGTGAAACCTGTTACAACTCCTACAGATTTGTGGCGCGAATTTTTTATTTTTGCCCATGTAAGTACAAGTAGAGATCTTCAAGGTCATGCAATTTAGACTTTGATTTTTGAAATAGGTGGGTCGCAGAGTGCCCCCTCTGACCCCCGCGTAAAACCTGCTACAACTCCTAGAGATTTGTGGGGCAAAATTTTCTATTGCTGGCGGTATTATTTATGCCGCAAAATATTGATGGACAGATTTGCCTTGATCTCGTACTTAAGTCTGCTAATGCAAACTGCTGAATCGGAACCCGCAAATATTCCTTCTGGTAATTAGTAGATTGAGTAAAAATTACAAAGAGAAACTTTGCCAGAAAAATCGTTTTAACTCCCCCCCCCCCCTTCTTCTTCTGACATGTAAGGATTTGTGAAATTTTTTGAACCCCCTCAAGGACAAAAAAGCTTTACGGAATGAATGGGCGCCCCTAACTGAATGAATTAAAGTTTTACAAGAATTATTAAACTATTTTACTTACCAAAGATGTAAAGGAATACTATTGACGTTATAAAGAGATTAGAAATAGTTGTACCCATTATGAAAACGTGAAGTAAACTGTTTTTGAAAAGTAGCTTAAAACAAACTTACGAATGGATAATGAAATAAACGAGGCATTTCACAATTTAAACAACCCGTTATCTCGTTTACTAATAAAAACCTGATTCAGTTGAGTAGACACAGTCTAGAAATATTTTCAATAATTGCAGCAATAATATTTTTTGTAGCCATTCATACTGCGTCGCTTTGAAAAATTAACTTGTTTGTCAACTTTTTGTTGATTGTTAAAAAATTCTTGAAAATTGTAGGCCTGGTTTTTTAGGTGCTCTTTAAAAACTTGAATATTTGTTAATATTTCGTACACTGTTACAAAAACAAATGATGCACTTAAATGTTTAAAGAAAGACTTGCTCCAATGTTTAGTTCTTATTTATTTATAACTAGAAAGCCAAAACAATGTAAAAAATTTCAGAAAAAATGCGACTTTTGTAATATTTATTCAAGAAAAAATAGTTATAAAAATTATTAAATTATTTACACAATTTGTTTTCTTCAATTGCAATAACTATTTTGCGGTTCAAAAGTAAAGACAGACAAACAGTTGAATATTTCAGAAAAACCGCAACATTCTAGCATTACCTGAACAGAATATTAGAAAAAATAATAATAAATTGTGAAAACTATTACGTTTGTAGACTCGAATTAATGCTTACCTCACTCTATTTAGAAAGTTGAAAGTAAATTGAAATTTCAGAAAAACTGCAACTATCAAACAGTTTTAATCTGTTTAAACATTTGTTTTTCGTAGGTGATTAAAGAAATAAATATACAGTTTACCTAAGAAAAGCAGAAAAACCATTTTATCTCACCAAATTCACGGCAGCATATAATATTTTTATCTTTTTTTGTGAATAGTGCTTGTAATTATTTAAACAAAGTGAAATTGTTTAAACAATTTAATTTTGTTCAAATATTTTATTTTTCCTATTTGAAGGAAGATTTAAATATTCATAGATACCTCTTATGAATACTAAAATATGTTGAAAATGTACGGATGTAAAGTGTTTCTTTTCTTATTTTTTAAGATAAGCAAACAAATGTATGGTTTATACCCTTAAATGTTTTTTGGGGTATTCGGACCAAACTGGGCGGTGGCAGCAAAAAAAAAAAAACTCTTTTCCCCTTTTTTACATTTCCTTCAATTCTAAGAATTCCTTAAATTCTCTCAAATCTCTTTTTTGAGATTTTTAATTCCTTGAGTTCCTCAAATTACTTGAATTATTTACATTTCTTCGAATTCCCTGAATCTTTGGAATTTCTTGAATTATTTAAATTCCTTCGAATTCCTTGAGTTTTTTGAATCCCTTAAATTCTTTAAATTGTTCGAATTCCCTGAATTTTTCAAATTTCTTAAATTATTATAATATCTTTGAATTCCTGGAGTTCTTCAAATACATTAGTTTCTTCGAATTGACTGAATTATTTTAATTTCTTGAGTTCTTTGAATACCTTAATTTCTTCGAATTATTTAAATTTCAGGAATTATTTGAATTTCTTGAATTCTGGGAATTTCTTTATATTACGTAAATTCTTTGAATTGTTTGAATTATTTGAATTTTTCGATTTACTCAAATTACTCGAATTCCCTTAATTATTCGGATTTATTGAATTCTTGCAGTTCCTTGAATTATTCGAAGATTGAAGATGAAAGAAGTTCTTTGAAAGCCTAAAAATTTTTAAATTACTTAAATTATTTAATTTTATTAAATTATTGGAATCCTCTGAATTATTTAAATTCCTTGAATTCTTGGAATTATTTAAATTTCTTGAATTATTCGAATTTCTTGAGTTCTATAAACACCTCAAATTCTTTTAATTCCTTGAATAACTTAAATTTCTTGTAATACTTGAATTACGCGAATTCCCTGAATTATTTGAATTCCTTGAATTCTTAAAATTCTTTTAATTATTTTAATTTATTCAATTATATGAGTTCCTAAATTTCTTGAATTACTCGTATTCTCTAAATTCTTGGCATTCCTTAAATTATTCAAATTGCTTGGAATACCTTGAGTTCTTTGAATTGATTGAATTGTTCAAATTCCCTGAATTATTCGAATTCCTTAACTTATTATAATATCTTTGAATTCCTTAAGTTCTTTGAATAACTTAATTTCATCGAATTATATATACATTTCTTGAATTATTTGAATTTCTTCAATTTGTGGACTTTCTTTAATTATTCAGTTTCCTTGGAATTCCTTGAGTTCTTGAAATTACGTAAATTCTTTGAATTGCGTGAATTATTTAAATTTCTCGATTTCCAAATTTAAATTATTGTTTTGGCCTAAAATTTGAAATTTGGTAATTAGGAAAAATAAAAAATTTGGATTATTTAAACATATTTGATTGTTCATGTTAACATTGCACTTTACAATGTTAATTGTTCTATTTGTAAAAATATAATTTACAAGTTAAATTGTTGAATTTTTATTTATAATAAGTATTGAACATCCATAATTCCTACAAAAAATTCAATTAAGCTGAAGAGATACTTTAATTTTTGAAAAAAATTGTAATTTTGTAAAATAATATAAACTAAATCACACCAACCTAATTTAAAACAAGATATAGATTTTTGCAGATTTCGAAAAAAAATGTAGAGCTTTTTAAGAATTATGAAAGACTTTAAAAGAATAAAAATTATTTTCTTAAGATTCCTAGGAAAGTGACTTTTTAAAATGACTTTTTATTTTGAATAAATAATTTTTAAAGAGAACATTTAAAAAGATTTAAAAAGGTTTTCAAAGTTGTCAAAAATATTTTTCATTTTACAGGATTACAAAAAATCTTAGGAAGTATTCGAATCGTTATAAAAGACATTTAGAAGTCCTGAAAAAATTTTAAATAATTGAATATTTAAATAAATGTAAAACAACATGTGGATGTTTCAAGATTTTAAAATAAATTTTTAAGCTCTCTAAAGATTTATAAATTATTTATAATTAAAATAATTTAACTTTTAATTTAGAAAGTTTTTAGAACGTAAAAAAAATTGAATCGTACCATTTTTAATATTTGTAGCTTAAAACTGAATAATGTGATTTGCCGCTCACTTTTCATTAATTTAAATGTAACATTTTTAAGCTTTATAGTTTGAATTTTTTTATTTATTAATTAAAAATTAAATTAAAATTAAAATTAAAAATTAAATTAAAAAATTAAATTAAAAAT
>JAAAKG020141294.1:0-11896 GCA_010014905.2 Druon quercuslanigerum | reverse complement strand
CTCCCCTCCCTACCGAGTGAGTCACGCCTACCCCGAAAGGGAAACGGCTTAATGGTGTAATAATAATAATAATTATTTATAATTACAATTTACTAGTAATATTTTTAACAATGTTTTAACTCAAAAAATCATTTTTATTTTTACCATTTCTCAACTGATTCAGTGACGCGTCTCATTGTCTTTTACATGCTGTCAATTTCGCAGATTAGGACTTGGGTTCCACATGCACTTAAAATATTCGATGGCATTGGAAAAGGATCCAACCCTCGAAAATGATAATACAATAGTTTTTACTATTATTTGTAATTAAAATGTACTCGTAATGTTTTAAAGAATGCTTTACCTCAGAACATTTTTTCTTTTTTTTTACATTTTCTTAACTGATTTAATTATTAGTACGATTTTCGTTTACATGCTGTATTCTAAAATAATTTAAGATGGGACGAAGGCGGCCTACTGGAGTATCCTTTAATTCATCTGGGTTCATTTTGGTGATCGCTCCAGTTAGCATGTTTATTTTAACCCGAAGTTTGTCGCGCATATGAAAATCATATTCATATATTCCAGCAAGATATTTAAAATTCTCCAATATTGCAAATATGTCACCAGAAAATGTTGATAATACAATGTGTTCTTGATTTGGCATCGGCGTATATCGTTTCGATCTTGCGAGCAAGAAAAGTTCTTTATCTTTAGGAAATGTGTATTTTTGAAGCTCGAATCCTCGGTTCTGATTTGAAATAGAAGTAAGAATAATAAACTTAAGTTGGTCAAGATCATATCCCTTTCCGTCAGCAGAAGGAAGCCTGGTAGGTGTCTCCATGCACCTAGAAACTGGAAATCTGGACCTTGCGCTAACAGAAAACATCAGATGAGAATAAGGTCTGGCAGTAGAGACATTAAATTAGTACAATTTGTTCTGAATTCGCATCAGGTATTCAATGATTTTTTATTAAATGAGAAATGGTTTAAGATGTAGTTTTAAAATTTTACCACTTATGATAATAAGTAGCGAAACAGATATCCCAGCGTCACTACCCATGTTTTTGGACAAAATGTAACAACAGATTATAGATTTATATTGAAATATTACGGATTTGATTTGGATAATTTGGAAAATATTTTGTAAAGTTTTTAAATCCTAAATACTTTCTTAATAGGCTTTCATTTCCGGTAACGATTGTCAGAGAACTTCTTTGCAGTAATTGTTTGTTTTTTGGCTTTTCTGAAGAGAAGAAGTGCCTGTGGATTTGGGTAGCTAGAGTGGCGATTAGCTGTAAAGGATGGTAAAAGAATGGTAAAAGTAAGTATATGTTGAAGTTGAAGATCATAGAAAACAGGACGCAGTAGCAGAAACAAGATGTGATGGTGTTGTCAGTGAGGTTAGTGGGGAAAGGAGGAAGTTGATCGTAGTGGCAACAGCCCTCAAACCTACCAGCAATGAAGGAGATGATAAATGAAAAAAGAGGTAGTGCACGATGATTTAGGTAAGGGTGATGTAAGCAAGAATGTTAAAAATGAACGGAGAACAAAGGAAAAAGATGAGGGGGTTGGAGGGATGTTTGGAAAATTGAAAGTTCTTAAAAAATGGTTTAGAGAGAAAAAAAGCAAGAGACTGGACATACAAAGTACGGGGTAGGCTATAGAGCATAACGAATAGACAGTGAAAGGTTAGCGAACAGAGAAATAATGAGGTAAAACAGTCGTAACAAGGGATAAGTAAGCTAGAAATCAGGAATCAACATATAGTGATGTAAGCAGAGAATGAGAAGGTAATAAAAGAATGTGCAAATTCGAATGACAGATTGTAGAAGAGACTGATTAAAATCGAAAAAAGATTGTAAGAAGAATAGAGAGCAAAGAGCGAAAATAACATAAAGATTACGAGCTGAAATGTGCAGAGTGAAATAGGGAAAGAAAAAAGAAAAAATATTATAAGCGATATTATAATTCAGGGAAGTTAAGGAATTAAGAGAACAGGATGAATAAAGGAAAAAATAAATGGAATATTTCTAGATAAACTAGAAAGTGAGAAGAAGAAAAAGAAAATTACAGAGGAAAAAATTTTTAAGAGGAAGGAGGAAACGAATGAAAAGAAATAGAAGAGGAGGGGCAGAAGAAGGTTGGAGGATAACTACAAGGTTGATAGCGATAAAGAACATAAGTTGGTTTCCTTTGGAGGAAGATTCAATGCCTGAACTGGTGAACAAGTGAAAGGGATTTCCGACGAAGGAAAGGAAGCCTATGCTCTTTAGCCCAGACGCGGACTAACACTATTGGAACTATTGGTACCAGAGAAAATCTTTTGCAGATGTTAGAGAATGAATTTGGGCTCCAGGCTGTAGCCAATAGGTTTTACCTGAGTAAAACCTTATACCGTAATAAAAAGTTTTACACGTGAAGAATGAGAAGAAATACTGAGGTAGATAGCACCAATAGTCTCCTATAATCTTGTAAAGCTGAGGAAGGAAAACTTTTCCAATGTTGCTGTTCTCCTCAGATTATCACTTTTAAAATGGTCATAAAGGAATTTTTGATGAGAGGACCAACACGGATTTAACAGTTTGCCGGTAGGACTCACTGTTGCATCTAGATTCGATCAGGAAACATTGGTCTGACACGTGATCATCCTTTCCTTTTTTTCTGTTGGACTTCAGATCCGAAAAATGAATATTCTGGGATATTAACTTCCGTTTTGTATAATTTTGATGGCACGTGGTGGTATGATTGTCTTAAAGACAAATAGGATTATACGTCACCAGTAAAACAGATTTGCATGAAGGATAAATAAACCATGTGTTATTTGTTTTTCTTAATCTTGACATTTAGACATCTGGGAGATGAAATACCGAAGGGAGGTGTTGGTTAAATTTGTTGTGAATAAATTAATATTCTCAGAATATAAATGAATAAAAATTGTAATGCGAAAACTGATCTACAAATCTATTCACAATCACTTCTTGATAGGACGCGTCGTTTTGGTTTTAATCTTAAAAATATTAAAAATAAAAATGAAGAACTTGTGGACAACGATGCAAAATACGAATAAAAAGTCAAAGAGAAATTATAGCTTTTCAAAAATCCTACAAAATGTATTTTAACCATTTTTGAAAATATAAGTCGTAAGTTTGTATATATTTATCATACGTAATATGTAGAAAATTTGAAATCTAAATATGACATCAAAAGACAAATAATGCGTAAAAAATCTAAAAGAAGACTTGTATAATACTTTGATTTTTAATACAAAATAATATGGAACCATCAATTCTGTTCTTAGCATAGCAACGCGAGACAGAGAAAAATGTCTAAAAAGGGATTGTAGTTTTTTTTTATTTATTTTGAGGTGGCTTAGAAAATAAGCATTGACAAATCAACGAGTCCAAATAAAAAGGTGCCATTTCGGCAAAACCTAATCAAAAATTTCTCTAGTTCAGAGGGCGTTGGTGTTCCCAATACTATCTATGTAAGATTCTCGAACTTCTATATTTCGCCATCCGACATTCCACCTTGCCCAAACTTGCAAGCTAAATGAGCCAAGCGCGATGAGAATGTTCTTAACAAAATATATTTTAAAGGTTTTTTAGGTAAAAAGTATGAAATTGCCCTTTTATTTCCAAAGCCCTTCAACGATCTTTTGTTTAAAAAAGTGCCAGATGTAATAGTTTTACTTAGAAAATCCATTAAGTGACTTAAAACGTAACTTACCTATCAGGGTGGTTTATGTGCACGACTCTAAAACCATTGAAGAGGCAGCGATTGGTTCCTACTGGAATTTCCTTGATTTCATCTGCTGTCAGTGGGGTAATTTTACCGCTTTCTATGTTAATTTTGGCTCGAGATTTACGTTTAATGTTAGGATTTTGTTTATATATTCCAGCAAGTGTCTGATCACTTATCAATATTGCAAAGACGTCACCATCATTTGCTAATAAAACAATTTGTTCTTCTGCTGGCACTGGCGGATAACAATTAGGTTTTTTGTTTACTTTAATTCCCTTACCCACAGGAAAAGTGTATCTTTGAAGTTCGAATTGCCGTTCAGGATTTTTAGTTGAAATAAGACGAATATATTGAAGTTGATCCAATCCATATGCATGCCCGTCGGAAGAGAGAATCTGAGTAGGCGGTTCTATAGAGTTTAGAGGAGGAGATCGGGACCTTATATGTTGACGAGGTTTGGTAGGAGAAGAAAAAGACGATGTGCGCCTACGAGAAACACCGGAAGTAGAGGCTCCATCAGGCGAAAAATCAAACTGAGAACTTAATTCTGTAAGGAGAAACTGAAGATTGCATTTTGCTTAGGGAATAAATTTTTTTGTTTTACTGATGACAATCTACAAGAGCGCCAAGCTAATACATTCTGTTCTTAAAAAAGTTGCTTTGTAGTAATCCCACATAGCGCTCTTCTCGAAATAGCCTGATCCTTTCTTAGGACTTGGACCAATAGACAGGGAGAAAATACCCGGTCTGCCCTAGGTTTATACCTATACTTAAAGCTAGGTTAAAACATTGTGTCTGTCCGCCACGATTTTTAGTTTTGGAAATAAGTAAATTAATAATTCAGTAAAAGTTTGACAGAGAAATTAGTATTTTTAAGGAGACCTATTTATCCACTGGCAGCGCCTAACCGGATGATCCCGGAGCGCTCTTCGACCGGTCCATGTAAAATTGAAGATTGTTAAATTCTTCTCTATCGGGACCATAGATGGCTATGATAACCGAAGAGAGACGAGTTCGTCAGTCGGATTCAAGGATTCGAAGGGTAACGTCGTTTGGCTCTTCACTCTTTGGAATCACACATAGATCAAATCTACGATTTTTTTCGCATGGTTTCGTAGTACCAATCGACATCTAGAGGCAATAGGAAGGATAAGAAAGATAGGGATATATAAGATAGCCTTCCAAAGCCCAAAACGAAATCAGGGTAAAACTTTAAGAGCTTCCCTTGCGCTCTAGGCCTGACATGGTTCTACTGAGTTAAACTAAAGTTGCAGAGATAGTCTCTTCCTCTTGCACAACCGATTTTCAAATCGGAAACACAAGAATGCCGACTCTGTCAGTCTAACTTGGCACAATTACGGTGGCACTATTGACAGCAAGAGCAATCCGAATTTTAACAGGTGGTGTAAAGTGTGACTTTCAAAGATCTATTTTACTTTTGAATGGACAACCAGTTTTCATTCGGAAACTCATCCAAACATTCCACAAGGATCTTATGGAATGGAGTTTCGATTGTCAAACAATTGCAATTTTAGTCCTGAGTCTTTCTGAAGGGAAGGGGTATTGATTTAAATTCTGGGTCTTACTAGGTCACGCGAAAGATTGAAAAATAACCAAAAAATCTTATAGTTAGGAAATCGTTGTCGCACTTTAATTTTTGCTTTGGAAGATTTCATTTCCTGGTTTAAAGAATACATTTAAAGGACTTAAGAAAAAAAATAAAGATATCCATGATTGGTTCGAGACTAGACGTTGGATTTACGGACAACGATATTTCAAAGGATTGAACAGACTGTTGAAATTTAACGTGGACAGATTTTATTTTAAAGATTTGTCAAATTCCCGGTCAAGAAATAAATGCACTGTCATTCTCTGGTTTTTCCGTTGAAATGGCTACCACTTTTTAAAAGCAAATAAATTTTTTATATGAAATCCATTTTTGAGTTGATACTAATTAGAGATATTTTTATCACAAATACTTAATCCACTGTCAAAAATTGTAAATGAGGTTCAAAACGATCCAGCGCTTAGAAAACCTGACAATGGTTCTGTAACTTTTCTCATTGTTCAGAATTCGTCTTTAATTTTAAAATACTATTTTGTTTAAAAGCTGTACATTTGAGCTTAATATCTCAAAAATGTAAACGTTTTAATATTGAATACCATATGGTATTTACAATGAACTAATTCAAACAAATTTAGTCCACTATTATTCTTCTTAATTCGTAAAAAAAATGGCGAGAAAGTTTAATAATAAAATTTTGTTGGTAGAAGCTATCAGTTAAATAAATTCATGAAAGAAGCAACAAAAAATATTTAAAAATTTTTAATTTTCATAATTCCTAAAATGTAATATTAAACCCATCGTTCTAAGTGTTTATTAGTTATTATCCTCAATTTTCAACTCGATGTGGCGTTTCGTGTAAAAATAAGTTAGGAAAATAAAAAATGCAATATACCAATAATAATATGTGATTTTTTGAAGTTTTTTTAGCAGCGGAAGATATTTATATGATTGACTAACACCTTGTCGAAAGAATGTTGAGGCCAAACTCAAATATTGTTTGAAAAATATTAGAGATTCGATAGAAGCATCTCGCAATGCCCAATTTTTTAGTTTCTGCCAGAATAAAATTTTAAAAATTATGGATTTCATATAGTGCTATTTTTAAGTATCACCAAAAAGATAAACACCACAACCAAAACGGTTCTCATTTTTTACAGTAAGAGGGTAAACTGATTTAAAGGTTAATAAAGAATTTGTTTTCACTGTACCCAATTAATAAACCAGCGTTTTATTCTTATCGCTATAAATTTTGTATTCTGATCGCTGAAGTGATAAGATGTATTGAATAGTTAACAGTTAACTTACGACTTCTGATTCTGAAAATTTTTGTTTAACTAGACAAATAATAGAAGCTAGTCTGAAATATATATTTAGAATATTGAAAATTGGGCTTCTGAAAAGAAACTTTTGGCGCATTTTAAATGTATAGTTTTAAAATAGCTTAATTTTCGAGGACAAAAGTTTTAAATTATTCTTCATTTTTGAAAGCTTATATTTCGATATTTCAGCAAGCCAAATATTCTCGTTACTTTATTAAAAAGCTTAAAACTTCAAAACTTTTAATTTAACACCTGTTCATCCCTGAAGGTTTTATTAACTATTTCTCTATATAAAAAGACAGCTAGTATTGTTATTGTTCAGACAATTTCAAACCAGTGTTGTTTTCTAATAAACTATTCGGATTTCGTAATAATAGAAAATTTCCAGATATTGTAAATTCAATAACTTATAAATTGATAATTATTTTATAATTATTATTCTTAAATTATTTTAAGGATATTTTAGTAAAGAATTATAAAATTAATTACTCATTCAAATATATCAGTATTTGACTGAAAATATTTGAATCAAAAGCACCTATTAGAAATCATCTAGTAATTTAATAAATTGGTTAAATTGTTTCAAAAAATTTTAGATCTCCTCGTATTAAAGATATTAAAACCATTAAACTAAGAAATCATTTATTGGGTGCCTGGATTAATTTGAAATATTTTCTAATGTGTGCAATTGCGGCTTTATTGAAAAAATGTGGTAACCAGTTAATTACTCATAGTATTGTACATCGCTATCCATGAATCATACCATTTTTTGGCATCTTCATAAGAAGTGAAGGGTTCTTCAGTCAAACAATCAATCATAGATGAGACGCTTTAAGTCTGAAGAATACGGTCGGTTGGGTAAGGCTTCCAATTTCAGCGTTTCTAAGTATATTTTTGACAGGTTTTGCAACGTGGGACTGAGCGGCCGGTCGACGAAACAATAACTCTATCGTCTTTCTGCTCGTATTGTGGCCGTTTTTCCTGGAATCAATCGCATTAGTTGCTTTCGATAAGGGTCGCCAGGCATGAGCTTCGATCCATAAATATTTGGTTTTATTATTGAAGCTAATGGTTGGCCAGGCTTAACCCACGATTTGCTAATGTTAGAGTTATCATATCCAGTCCACTTCTCATGGTCAGTGAAAATACGATCCAGAAACCCCTTCCGATTTTGCATTTGAAGTAGCTGTTTACATGTGGAACACTTTCCAGTAGATGTAAACGTCTAGACATGGTTAAACAATAAACTCTGAATGATTGTGCAAGCTCCTTTTGCGGTTGATCCGGGTTTCAACCGAGTATCCTCTCCAATTCCTCATCCTCGTTCATTTTAGGATGACCTGGATTTTCTTAGTCCCCCGTGTCAGAATCGCCACTTTTAAATTTTAGAAACGATTAGTTACACGATTTTATCGATAGTGTATAATCCCCTATGTTTCCAAAAGCATTGAAGAAAGATTGAAGCTTTGAGAATCACAATATGTTAATTTCTTATTATTATTTGTAATTACAAGGACTCGCAATATTTTTTAAACCCGAATTTTGTCTTTAATCTCAGTGTAATATTCTTATACTACAACAAGGTTGTTAGTATTCTCCAGAATTGCAAAGACTGTATCCTTTTCCGTCAGCAGAATGAAGCGTGGTAGGAGGTGCTATGCACCTGCGTACAGGAGACGAGGAGCTTGCACCTTGGACAATTTTTTCTAAATTTGCATTTGTTTTGAATCTTTTTTTATTAAAAAGTAAATAGTTAATAATTTAGTTACATATCGCAGGCGTTACATATTTCAGGCGTCCGAAACAAAGGAAAGAACGATTTGATGCAGTACCGAAAAGAAGTAAAGCGCTGAAAAGGATTGGCCCACGCAGGCGCTGATATCCCCAGTGTGAGTGTGTGGACGCCGAGACGGAAATAAAGAAGACCGGTTTTAAAAGGTTCTGGTGTATATAACGTTATATAGTTAAGCCCAATCTAGTTGTCAAGAAGAATAATTTGGACATTTTCTAAATATATTTTTATATAACTTTTTCAGATATACTAGCATCGTTAATCGCGTTACTAGCAAAGATTTAGTAACAGTTTATAAATGTTTTAACATTTTTAATTTTTTAAATTAGTTCTCAATAGGTTGCTATTTCCGGCACTGATCATGAAAGAACTTTTTGTGGCAAGTATTGGTTTTTTGTTTTTGCTGAAGAGAAGACGTGTGTGTGTAAAAGTAAACGTGTGTCAAGAGGGCAGCAGTTAGTAGACAATCGCACAGAACAGAAGACATTAGGAGAAACAAGATGTGCCGATCTAAAAAGTAAGGTTATTGGGAGAAGGGTGACGATGACCGGAGTGGCAAAAGTGTTGAATAAATGTTGGATAACCCGATCAGGGATCAAATCTACGGCACCTCAATGAGCTGAGCCGCGTTGGCGCGAACAAGAGTTTGGAAGAATGGAAAAGAAAGGCAAGCGCAGCCAGTAGCGAGGGGCAGCATGAAATAAAAAGAGAGGATGGAGACGATGATTGAAGTAGGGACAACGCTAAGAGGAAAGTTATGATTAAACGGAAAATATTAGAAAGAATGTAAGCAGCTTAGAAATCAGGAATGAGCATATGATGACGAAAACGGAGAATAAGAAAGTGATCAAAGGAAGAGATATAAATATGCTATTAAGAATAAAAGAGTAAAGAAGAAACTGATTAAGATTGACAGATGATTGAAAGGGGAATTAGGTTAAAAGAACAGGAGGGACAAAGGCGAGTATCGAAGGAATATTTCAAGTAAAAGTATGGATTTAGGAAGAGAAGAAGCAAATTATATATAAAAAATATGCAGAGGAAGAAAAAAAATTGAAGAAGGTTTGAAACGAAGAATCGGAAAAAATGTGGATAATATAAAAAGAGTGAAAAACGGTAGGGAAATGGAAGAGGCAAAAGAGTTTAGACAGAAAACAAAACAGAAGAACAAGAATAAAGGGTCTTGAGAGGAGTTAGATAAGTGGGATGGGATTATAATACGTGAAATTTACACAGATGAGAAGAATTTTAAGAGTAAAAGGAGGATGCTACCAAAAGGTTTTACGGAAATGGAATGAGTAATGGTAAAAACGATTATGATAGGAAAAATCAAAAAAGCGCTTGTTTGTTTAAACAGGAGAAAAGTAAAGAAGATGGTTGTAGAGTAGTTTGGAGTGAAATGTCTGAAAAGAAGAAAGTCTTGGTTTTCTTAGAAGAGCACTTTAATGTCTGAACCGTCGAAAAAGGTTGAAGGATTTGCGATTAACAAAAGGGGGCTAGTTTATATGTGATAATAATATGAGAGGAGAGAAAGGCTGAAGAAAAAATGCGGTGTATTATAAGGAATGGAAGTGTATGGGATGAGGTAGTATGAAAAAGAGGAGGGAGTAGACTCGTTAATTAGAAGTTAAAAGGGGTCAATTGAGATAGAAATAGGCTATGAAAGGTAAAAAAAAGACAAAAGAGGAAGAAAGAGAGGCTGGTGGGACAAGGGATGTTGGGAGAGTAAAAAGAGAATCAAAGAGTGTTTAGAATGTGGAGAAAAGGTTAAATGAGGAATGGGAAGTACAACACGAAGAAATGTACATGTGGGGTGCTCTAAAGGAAAAGAGAAAGGTTAGTGTAGGAATGTAGAAGAATAGTAGAAAAAGCGATCAAAGAAGGTAGGGTTTGGGATTTAATAAATAGGAAAAAGGGCGAAAAGAAGGGCGCAAATGAAAAAATTTCAAATTTTTTCCATAGCAAAGAAATAAATGTTTTTTTTTCATTAAAATAATTTTAAAGTTATTTGAGTTAGACTGGCTAATTGAATAAATATTCGTTAGTCGCTAATACCATTGAAAGTGTTTCTTTTTTGATGCTGTTTGATGAGGCGTCTCGACATAGATCTGCGTTTGCATTAAATTATTCATTTAAAAAAAATCTTAAATGGGCTTAAGGAGTGAAAATATATATTTATCATATTACTTCGACATATCTTCAACGATCTTTTGCTAAGAAGAACGATTTTATAAGGGCAAAGATCTGTGTTGAAACGCGTCACTTCAGGACATTAGAAAATAACTGTATTTACTGGTATTAGCCCCTAAGGAATATTTATTCGAATAGCCAGTAAAAAAAATCTTTAACCGTTGTACTGAAAAATCATCAATGTCTTTAAGCAAACAACATTATGAATACCCATAATGGTTTCCACAAAAGAAACCTGTAGAATACGATGCAGTTAGTGATTTTTGTTAATTCTCAAAAATGACTTCCCGCGAGAAATAATTGTTTTTCCTTTTCCGAAATTTTAAAAGCAATTATCTAGAAACTTTTTTTGCAATTATTTAAAAAACGGTGTAAAGGATCACTCAAAACCTACTTGGCCGATCAAGCTCATATTTGTCACACGTTTTTACGATACTTGTGTCCAGTTGATAAACCTAAGACCGAATCCACGTGATCACTTAAATAATATTCTAATGGCAATTGCTCCTCTACTTATCGCTTTGTATATTCTCTTGGCACTAGCATCAGCAGACGGATCTTTTCTTGTGCATGTGTACACTTTTTCGAAACTTTTTGAAAATTGGATACCCATTAATCGCAAAAAGAGCATTTTTCTTTTGGCGTTGATTCTGTAAATGCATCTTTCAGATGTTTTCTGTTTTTGGCAAACATAGTTTTTACAACACCTTTCTCTAATACTTAATGGATTTCGACAAGGGAAAACATTAAATTTCCTATCTGAAATTTCATTATGAAAATTCTCAATCTGAAAAATCGGTTGGAATTCTTCATCTTTATACACCCACTGTTCGTTTTCACATATATTCACGTTATTCAACACTATCTATTCATCATCTAAAATTAGCTAATTTAAACACACAAGAAACTTAGCCATTATCCGTTGTCGCTTGAAATATTTCTTCTTTCAGGGAAAAAGGGGCCTAATTAGCTTACCTCAATAAAAATTTATTTTAAAGCATTGGCCACTTTATCTTAATGAATAAAATATAACTAAAAAGACAATATCGAACACAGTTATCTATCAGAAGGATATTTTCCTATTTTTCTTAAAATTTGCATCGTCGATATAGCAATAATTTCGTTCAAAACCACCTACAGGTCGCAACTCTGAACCAAATCAAACAAAATTGAGTTTAAAATGTTTGTAATTGAATTACAAAGAGACTCACAAAGCCAAATTTTTAAAAATAATTTGTTTAAACATTTTTTTACACAAAATACGGCGAATTCAAGTTTTTTTAAAACTTGAATTCGTGAATATAA
>JAAAKG020141293.1:0-11897 GCA_010014905.2 Druon quercuslanigerum | reverse complement strand
TCTCGCAGTTATGGATAAATATGTCAGGCCTCGAGTGTGTGCATATATATATATATATATATATATATATATATATATATATATATATATTTATATATTTTCTGTTTGTTAGTAGTTTTTTTCGAAAATCACTAGTATTTTTCACATAAAATTATCATATTTTAAAGAATATTTATAATTTTTCAACAACTTTAAGTTATTTTAATGTGTTTCACTTGAAATTTGTATTTCTAAATCAAATATTACTAGTTTTAAAAGAAGATTTGCATCTCTAATACAATTATAGGTTGAAGCACAGTAGTTTTCACCGGAAATAACGATTAAGATTTTAAAGATGATCGCTAATTTGGAAAAAAAATTTCGTTGTATTATATTAGTTTTTTCGTCGAAAATAGTTATTTTTGATCAAAAAAATTGTACTATTCATCATTAATTTCACAATTGTGGGTTTTGTTAGCGTTTTATACAGGAAAATAGTTCTTTTAATAAAATACCTTTAAACCCCAGTGAAAAAAAACTAGGCGTTTATCAGAATGGGATATCCATCGGAGTGCTAACCGCGCTCGAAATGGCTTAACGTTCGTTATTCCGCCAAAATGATATTTACGACGCAGCTACACTTCCATCGGTAAATTGTAAACACAGAAAAAGCAGAAATTGTTTTCTTTTTAAATCATTAGATTTCAAACAAGGTTTATAAATTTATAACATTTTTAGTTTATATTAACATTTTAAATCTAAAATTGGCATTTTCAAACAATAATCATCATAATTTTAACCAGATTTGTAATTTTTTAACAATTTTGGATGTTAGTGTTTTTCGTGTAAAACTTTTATTGTTAATAGAAAATACTTATATTTCAAAGAATATGTATAATATTTAAACAATACTAGTTAGTATATAAATGACAATATTTTTGAGAAGTTTTATTCGTTTTAGTAGACGTCAAAGTAGGAAAAATCGTAAGAAAATCCATTCCTGAGAATTAAATTGCTAATAAAGTTTAGTTTGTTTCTCAGAGTGGCTCAAATAGAAAAATAAGAGATTTTTCGGGACACCCCCCCCCCTCCTAAAAAAGCTTGCATTTGGGGCAAAAATAAATTTGAATTTATCTTGCATTTTTTATATAATGGCACGCACTTTCTCACGGTGCCTACTGATAAAGAGTTTTGAAATAATAAAAAATGTAATAAATCGCGTGATAAAATACGATTTTGTTGCATTTGGGGGTTGCCCCCCCCCCCTCCCCCGGGAACGTTCTTGCCGCAATCGAGGAAATTTAAGAAAAGTCCACAGTTGTAATCTGCTTCTAACCTGCCTATATAAAATGTATATAGTTCAAAAAATTTGCCATTGTCTGAGAGAAGCTATAATCTCGCCTTGGACAAATATTCATTTTTTCGTTACCTTTCTTTATTAAATGAACTATTAAATGAACTGTGGACTAAATTTTAGTTTAAAGCGAAAAGTTGACTTTGTCCGACCGAATCTTTACCTCTGCTACATTTAAAACGCCTAACAACAGCTGCAACGTACGGTAGTTAAGTACGGCAGTAAAATAGGTAGTATAAACCAAAATTGCTCAAACGCAAGAGATTCTCCTATAAAATACAGCAATGCCAGTTTCAGAAAGAAGGTCATAAAGTAGATTTACATAATGAAAAATTCAATATTTTGTCAGCGTGTAAAAATTTGCTACTTTTTTGTTCAGTAAGAAGCCATTTAACAAAGAAATAAAGGTTGGCAGAATTTTTCAAAAGAGCGCAAAAACATTCTTAAAAACTGAAATCACCATTTAAAGGTTAAATACACGTCCAATCCTAAGCCGTAGTATTACTTAATTAGGACCAACAAATTTTGATAGAAAAAAATTATCCGATTTCAAGAAAATATATGTGGAAATTCACAATCCGAAAGTGACACTAACCAAAAATTAAATCAGGCCCGGCTGCGGATTGCGACAAGAATTTAAATTTTCAGTTAAAAATTAAAGACGAGAACACCCTGCGAGATTACGCGTAAGGATCTGAGGGCTTGAGCGATAGAGGGTATCGAATATATGAGATGGCGGTGAACAAACGGTGATAACTCAATTCGAAGTAAGAAAATATTGTATATGAGGGCGGACGGAAAAAAGTGGTATCTGGGGATACTACTCTCAAAGAGGGTCAAAGTGTCAGATAAGGTATGGTGTAGTGAGGTTATTAGTGGTCGGTAGGGGATGGTTCGAGGATTTTGATTCCAGATACAGCTTGACACACAAAAAGTACGTATGTACTGAAATGTGGGAGAGAAAAGTAGTTATGGTCAACGACATAAGTTGGAAGAAAAATGACACAATGTTGAGGCAAACCAGCACTTGGTGGATGAAAAGGGACATAAAGTTGGAGAAAAGTACAATTGGCACAAAGTTGAATAAGTTTGGGGTAACATGGCACAACGTTGGGGCAAAAAGTAATAACAGGGGACACAGATAAAACTGAGGCTATGAAATGATTTAGGTAATAGGTCAAACAGAGTAAACGCGAGGTAAGAACTGTAAACTGAGGTAAACTCTCCGTAGTGGATCGCAGATATCTCCGACACAGCACGTTACAGGCCTGGTTGCGCCAAGGTCAGGTGTTAGCTGTAGCAATAGATATGAGTATGAGGGTGTAAACGACCAGAGATAGTAGGGCGCAGTGAAGGTATTGGTGGATTGTAGGGGATGATTTGGGATAGAGGAGGACTTGGGTAGAAGTAGGGGGTAGAATAAGAATGTAGCGTAACCTGGGGTAGTATTTTTGTGCATATGAAAATGTATAAGAATTTGGAATAATGTGGCAGCTGTGGTAATGTTGGCTCCAGTCTCTCGATTCCTGACACAACTACGGCGAGATCTTCTTATAATAGAGAGAGAAGCCCATTTTCGATAAAAAAAATTTGGTTATCTGGTTTTGTACTGCTACCCTTGAAATTAGAAAGTGTAGAGAAGCAGATTCCAGCATGAAGCACTTACTCGTAATTCCAATTGAATGATTACGTTTGGAGGACAAGACTGGTCAAGGCGGAGCTTCTCCAGTAAGCCCTTCAAAGTCCTGCTGCGGAAACAAGAGTCGATATGCCCAAAAGGTCGCAAACCTAACAGAACCGTCTTATATGCAAATTCGTCTACACGAGCCCTGAATATCCTACGAGCCAGACTCCAAAGTGAATGATGCCGACCCATGTCGCTCGAATACGGTAGTGAAGGAGCGTTCACAATGAGCCAAATGCAGTAAAGCCAATTGCACTCAATGAATAACTGCAATTCACAGGCTTTCACAGCTGATTACGCTCGTAGATTTGATATCTGTCGATACAAAACAATTGTTTATGGATCTCATTCGGCCAAGTAAATTGGAGCGGAATGGGTTGAATTGTGATGCTTGTGGATGTGCGTGCATAATTGAGATGCTTGTCATGAATAGAAATGAATGGGGGTGCAAAATTTTGTTAATGGCGATAACTAAGTTTTTTTAACCTGGTCTTGATTAAAAACGCAGACTTCAAAGACCAAAATGCCTTCTAAACAGGGAAAATATGTTGATTTTTAAACAAAATAGGGAAATAATAGGTGCATAAATTTTTTTAAGTTAAATTAATTAAGTTACTATATTACTAAGATTTAATGTCGAAATATATTGCATTTTCTACAAAATAATGTAATTGTCAATTAAAGAATATGAATTTTCATTGAGAGAGTTTTCAAGCTAAAAAGTTGATTTTTGTAGAAAAAAAATTAACTTTTAAACCCGAAAAGATTAATTATTAACAAAAAAGTTCACTTTTAACCAAGAAATTTAAATTTTAAAGCAAAAGAGATCAATTTTATAACAAAAAGGTTAATTTTTGAACTAAACAGTTGAATTTTCAACGTACAAATATGATGCTATATACAAATATTCGAAGTTTTGACACAAAATTAAGTTTTCAAGCTAAGAACTCGAATGTTTCAGAACTCCATTAACTTTTAAACTCAAAATGATGAATTTTTAATAAAAAAAAGTTTATTTTACACAAAGAAAGTTGAATTTCAAACTAAATAGTTCAAGCCTTAACCAAACAGTTGAATTTTCATTTAAAAGAGACCAATTTTCAACCATGTAGTGGAATTTTCCACCTAAAAGATAATTTTTCAACAAAATGATCTATTTTTTGACAAAAGAGCTAAGTTTTCAAGTTAAAAAAATCGATTTTTTAAGAAAAGATCAATTCTCAACCAAAAATGGAATAGTTATATGTTCAGTGAAAAAAATTATTTTTGAATAAAAGAAAGAAATTTTCTACAAAATTGTTTAATTAACAAATGAAGAGGTAAATCTTTAAACAAAACAATAAAAGATTTATTAGCATATAATAGTTTAATCATTGATATTAGAAACAAAAAAATGTCAATTTTAACCCAAAAAAATGAATCTTCAACGTAAAAATGTTAAAAGTTGTACATCTTTGAACTAATTACTAAATAGTTGTCAATTGAAAAAAATTTACTTTCAGCCAGAAAACGTATTTTCTGCCGAAAGTAATTTTTTAATGAAAAAGGACGAATTTTTAGGAAAGCAGTTAAATTTTGAGAGAAAAAATATTATTTTTTAACAAAATAATTGAATTATCAAAAAGCTAATCAAATTTGCGTGTAAATAATGACATTTTTAACCAAAAGAACTGAATTCTGTTTTAAGAATGTAGTAGTAGACGCTTCAATTACAGTTGAATTTTCGAAGAGAGGTAATTAAAAAAAAAAATTATTTTCAATAAAGCAACTGAATTATTAACAAAGTAATAAAATATTTAACGAGAAGAGTTGAATTCTGATCCGAAAATGTAATAGTAGAGTTCTCAGGTTAAAAGAATTAACTTTTAACTCGAAATAGTTGGATTATCTAATTGGAGTCTGTTATGTCAGTTCGACTGTAAGAAAAAAACAAGAAAAGGGGGAAAAGAGGAAAGTTTTTTGAAAACATGGGAAAAAGAGGATTTCTTTTTTAAAAAGGTAAAAGAGGGGAATAAGGAAAGACTGCAAACGCCCATTCCAATTTCATAAAATAGTAGAAGCGGAATTTGTTGCATACAAAAAGAGTTACCAGAATCTATTTTCAAGCTGGGGAACCAAAATGCCTGGATGAAAATTTACTTCAGTGACAACCGTCCTAATATTACGGACAGTCAACAAATGCTTTCTGAAAAATCTTGAAGCTCTTATACTCATAAATCAAAATTTTAAATTGCTGGGCTTTTATGTACTTTTCTTTGATAGACTCTCTTTTGCCGAATTTACACAGCTTGTGATGTAGCGGAAAAAAGAAGGTCTTCTTACATTTCTCTCTCGAGTCTGAAAAAAGTATCCTGAGTTGGGCATGACAGGTGGGAGATGTCACTGATAAAGGTCACGCGGGCATAATCCTTGCTTACTGGTGTACCCGTGAGATTCCAAACTCGATATTTCACGGCAGAACTGTGTAGCCCCTGTCGGAATGTACAGTCGCATGACCCTGTGTATATCACTTCTACCCTAAGCACCAACCCTCGCCGCAAGCTTTAACAGCGTTCACTGACCGTGACGCATTTTACGCTCCGTACCCATTCTCGTTGAAATACGCATTGGGAGGAAAGTGAGGACCACTCTGAATGTCACTAGTTAATGGTTTCAATGGTCATCCTACTCCCTATAGCTTATATCTAGCTTTGGTTGAAAAATTAGTAGAAGCATGTGAGAGACATGTAATAAACTTTTCACTACACCGTCAACTGGGGCTAAGCAGAAATTTTTGCATCTAAAAATTTTGTAACACTGCTATTGAAAAATATAGAAGGAGCAATATCGCTTTTTAAGTCGGGGAAAGGTCACCAGAAAAACTATGGTTTCTATATTAGAGACAATTTTTGGTTCCTAAGTAGCTGCAGCAAAAAGGAACCCCCCTTGATGAAAAGAAACCGAAAACGATGAATTTGGTCGAGAGGAGACTTCAGTTTGACCTCCAAAGGAACCCAATTTGAATAGAGACTTTTTTCAAAAGACCTATTTTTTACTTCGCTTACTTCTATATTTTGTATAGTTTTCGACCCGAGCTTTGCGTAAAGCATATATGTAATCGAATTCTGTCGGCTATAACTTAATAAAGAGAATTAAAGAAAAAAACTTTAATGAACCCCCAGTTTCTTCTGCATATTCACTAAATATCTATCACTCAATTGCATTGACAAGTTTTAGAAAATTGTATGCTTCTTGTATTTGAATTTCTTTTAAACAAAATAATTGCTTGACAAGACGCAATGACAAGTTAATTGACTACCTACTTTAAACTAATATTTGAGGAAAACAAGTCAGTTAAAAAGTTTATCCTACTGTACTTAGAATCTGACAGCACTGGACTTATCGAATTGATGGAAAAAATATTTTTTAGTCCTGAATTGTGAATGAGCATCTACGCGATTTTAGAATTTTCTGAATCCTTGTATACACACCGATTAGCCCTAGCATCGTTAGCTTTTTAAGCCATTTAAATTATGAATATGTAAAAAAAATTCGTATCGTTTTAGTACTGAGGATGATCGATACTTGAAAGCTTTCAATTTGGAGACAGCACTCAATGCGACTGCCTTGAAGGGCCATTCAGTTATTCACTTTATCAAGTGGATTTCTATGAATTTCATTTGATTTTCAATAAAATGGAAAGAAACTGGAGAGAAAAAAAAGAATATAAAAATTCAAAAGAAATACTGGACTGACTTTAATCTTATGACTTTAATGTTATGAACTTATGCCATGACTTTAATATTAAAAATTAGACTTTGTTAAAGGCGAGGTTAAAGACTCATACTGGAACTCAGATAACGTTTATGACGTTCGAAATTCATCACGTTTGATTGAAAATTCTAGTATTGGAATTAAAATTTACATATTTTTCCCCAAATGTAACTATGTCGTTAAAAATTCATCGTTTTGGTTGAAAATTTAACTATTTTGTTAAAAATTCGTTTTAGTTTAGGATACAAATTTATTTTATTTAATTAAAAATGCAATTGCTTGGTGGAAAATTAGTCTTTTTTAGTAGAAAATTTATTTTCTGGATTAAGAAATTATAATGTTAGTTGAAAATTCATTTCTTTATTTCAAAATTTAATCATCTTCTTCAAAATTCGTTTTTTGTTAGGTATTAATATGTCTAACTACAAATGCATCTATTTTATTTTTTGTTGAAAATTTGATTTTGAAGATTTGAATCTTAAACTCTTTTGTTGAGAAATATTTTTATCTTTAAGATTCCTCATTTTAGTTTAAAATTGATTTCTTTCGTTGAAAATTTACTTATATTTTGAGTAAAATTCGTTGTTGTTGTTGCTGTTGAGAATTAATTTTTCTAACTGGAAATTTAAATAAATTAATATTCAGTTTTTTGTTGAAAATTTACATTTTTGATTGAAAATTAATCTTTTCTAGTTGAAAAATCAATTTTTTGATTACTTTATGTATATTATCAAAAATTCTTTATTTTAAGTACGAAATTAATGTTCGTAAATGAAAAGTCATCCTTTTTGGTTAAAAACTAACTCAGTTTGATTAAGAATGCAACTTTTTAAGGAAAAGTAGTATTTTGGTTGAATTAAACTATATTTTACTTTAAAATAAAATACTTTTAGGTTAAGAATGTATCAACTTAGTTAAAAATTCATTTTTTTATGGAAATGGACTTATTTGTCGACAATTACTTTTATTTTTTTTTAAATCATTTTTCTCAATCCATCATTGTCATTCTTATATCATCATTATTTATTAAAAATCATCATTTTATTTAAAAAATTTTTCTTCTTAATTGAGAAATACATTTTTTTACCTTCAATTATAAATTGAAAAATTGATATCTTTCCAATCTTTTCTACTTAAAAATTGATCTTTTTAGTTGAAATTTATGTTATTAAAGGAAAATTCTCCGTTCTTGATAGAAAATTCATCTGTTTTGTTAGAGGACTCCTATACTTTGATGAAAATACGTCGAAAATGCTGTTTTGTAGAAAATTAATTTTTATGACATATGCATGATTTCAACCATATTCGACTATAGAGAGTGAAAAGTGACGTTAGATGTGAATAATGAAAATTGTACATCTATGAGCTCGCATTTTACGATAATAATCAGCCGAATCACCTTAAAAACTTTAAAGAAATTTTGGTTATAGATAATAGAATTTTGACGTAATTTATTGATAGTTACTATATAGAATTGATCTAATTACCATAAATTACCAAAAAGTTTCGGAAACTTCTGAAAACTGCCGGAAATTTATAGAATTTTTTAGTTGAATTTTGAGTAATTTATTTTAGGTTACCATAAATTATCTGTAATATTACCATAAATTATCAATAATTTACATAAATTTCTGAAAATTGATTAAAATATTTAAAATTGAATTTTGGGTTATTTATGATAAGTTTCTACATTTACCCATAAAATTATCATAAATATCCGAAAATTGTCATACATTTCCGGAAATTTATAGAAAATTTTAAATGAAATTTTGGGCAATTTATGGTAAATTACAATAATTTACCTGTAATATCACCATAAATTATCAACAATTTTTAAATTTCAAGAAATTTATAAAAATGTTAAAAATTGAATTTTTGGTAGTTTATGGTAATTTACCATAATTACATGTAAAATTATTATAAATGAGCGAAAATTTCAATAAATTTCCAGAAATTTAGACACTTTTAAATTGAATTTGGGGCAATTTATGGTGTGTTACCATACATTGTTTTAGTGAAAATTCATCTTTTTGATCGAAAATTCGAATAGTTTGTTAGAGAATTCTACTATTTCGTTTATAATTAAAAGAGTTTTTTATTAATTGAACATGTTGCTAGAAAATTCAAGTTTATGTTGAAAATCTTATTTTCGGGTTAAAAATTGAACTAGTTTGCTGATAATTCGTCTTTGGTTTCAATATTCAAAAATTTTGTACAAAATTCGTCTTTTTTGGTAGAATATTACATTTTCAGCAGGAAATGAACTTTTTGGTTAAAAATGTAACTATTTTCTTGAAAATTCGTATCTTTTGTAGTTAAAAACAATGTTTTATCTGAAAATTCAATTACTTGGTAGAAAATGTATGGATTTCGTGGAAAATTCTATATATTTCGATTTAAAAGAAATTCAGTCTCTACAAATTAATTTAAATTAAAAAAAATTAATGTAATCTTAGATCATTTGATGCTGTGAATTATAATATTTTAATATTTCTTATTATTCTTGATACCTTATATATTGGCAACTGAACCAACTAGAAACGCCAAAAAGACTCATAATAAACAGAAAATCCGCCTTTGTCAACAGCATACGTTATTTTGGGGAGATGCATGTAAGAAAAAACAATGGTCATCAACGAGGGTGGACGAAGTAGGCGAAAACAACTTAAAATTGGTAACGTAGTTTATGGACGGGTCCCAAGTTAGAAAAGATTATTTTGATTTACTATAGACAGTTCTTTCTCAGATGATTACCGCTAACGACCTATGCTATTGTGCTTTGAAATCCCCTTACCCCTGCTGACAATTTATCGAGCGGGCACCATATAATGATTCAAGCAACCAATAAAATATCGCGAAGGTACACGTCGCGACCAGAGGATAATCGTGGTTCTCGAATCTCATACGAAACGAATTCCCAAGTACTGTGTGCTCTAATAATGACGTTAACTGGTACTTGGAGTAATAATGGCGTCGTTAAGTTAATTACTGCCACCACCGCAAGCTAACCGCGAAAGAGAAGGAGGAAGTGCAAAGGCCTTTCACGACCTTATAGAATGGAATCGATTCTATGAAGGATTAAAATCATAAAATTTCTGATAGTCTCGCAGAGGATATGGCAGTTGATGTAATCAGGTGAAATAGTCATAACAAGTAGGTATTCTCCTCGCAGTCGAATGTCTGCCTTCAAACTCGTCTGTTGAAAACTCGGCTGCACTCGGGAGGTTGTTTTCTGCAGTTTTCCTCTCCCCTGGCGAAATTTCCAGGCAAATTTAAGTACTTGTAATAAAGACGGATGCAACTGTGGGTTGTCAATGTTTGTGATTATAATCATATAGTGAATTTAAGCCCATCTTAGTAAAAGACAAATTTTCACAAGCCCATGCCCATTGAAGTGGAGTATAGACCTCTGCTTCACTGGGAGATCAAAATAAAAGATACAGAATACAATTTTCTTAACCACAGTATTACGAGGCTTAGATGGACCAGCCCAATAAGACAATAATAAGAAATAATAATAATCAAACCGCTGCATATGATTCTGAATATCAAGTTGTGATGAAAGTGATCCAATTTTGCGGATCCAACTTCATTCATAAATCGCTAAGCGACAGTTGTTGTACTTTTGATTGGAAGTCGCAAGATAGTTATAGCCGACAATATTTCTAAAACTAGGAATATTTAAGGAAATTTTGAGTTTCAGAGCGGGGTGAAAATTTTAATTTTCATATATTGAGCTCTAAATCTCTGTGGCTCTGAATTTTTTTCTTTCTAAAAAGGAACAGAATATGTTTTTAAGAATGTCGAATTTTCAACAAAATATACCTAAACTTTCAACAAATAGTTGACTTTTTAACTAAAAAGATCAGTTTTCAACCAAATCCAAATCGTATAAAATCGTCAATCAACGAGATGAATTTTCCAGTAAACTGATTCTCAGCCAAAAAAAATTTATTTTCGACGAATAATGTAATAGTTGATATTTCAACCAAAAAAGACTTTAATTTTTAATGATGATGAACAAGAGCAGTTAAATGCTTTACCTAAAAATTTTAATTTGTAACAAAAATTTTTCAATCCAAAAACAATGACTTTGTAACTAAAAAATTATTGATTTTTCAACAACAAAATTAAATTTTCCCCTAAATAATTAAAGTTTTAACGAGAAAATGTGATTTTATAACTATAATTAAAATAGTAAATTATTTAGTCAAGAAAATATGTTTACAAGCCAAAATAGTGTAATTTTTAACAAAAGAGATAAATCTTTCACTGGAATAGATGAATTTTCAGTTGATAAAAATGAATTTTTTATCGAAAAAGCCCATTTTCAACCAAGAAATAAACTTTCTAACAAAAGAGATTAAGCTTCAACTAAGATAATTAATTTTCTATCAAAAAGGCGAATTTTCAAAAAAATAGTTCAATTTTGAATAAAAAAATATCATGTTGGACCAAAAAGTTGAAGGTTCAACTAAAAAATATAAATTTTCAAACGAAAATGGATTAATTAAATTTTTATTTAAAATGATTAATTTAAAAAAAAAATTTCAACAAGATAGTCAATCTTTCTAACAAAAAATGATGAATTCCAAACAAAGAACTTAAAAGTTAATATTTAATTTTTAAAAATATTTTCAGTTAAATAGTTGACTTCTCAACCAAAAAGATGAATTTTCAACAAAATACATGAGTTTATAACCAAATAGGTAAATTTTCAACAAAAAATTAAATAATTAAGTTTTCAGTTAAAAAAAAAATAATTTAAAAAAAAAATGTTAACAATATATTTTTAATCTTAAAAGAGATGAAGTCTCAACTTAAATGACGCATCTTCATTCATCATCCTGCAGTTAAATTTTCAATAAAAAAAGGACTATTAATTAAAGGACTATTATTAAAGGACTCTGAAAATTAATTTTTTTCTTTCTTAAAGTTTTTCTATAGTTTCACCGAGTATATGGAGGATATACAAAATTTTAAGCCGCACAAGATTTAGAAAAAAAAACATTCTGTTTCATATCTGATTGATAGAAACGATTCAACAACTCAAGGTCCTTATACTATTTAAAATATTACGAATTTATTTTGCAATTTTTTTCGAAACAAGGTATCTAGGCCACATAT
>JAAAKG020141292.1:0-11897 GCA_010014905.2 Druon quercuslanigerum | reverse complement strand
ATAATAAATATTAAATAATAAAATATTATGAACAAGTTATATAAATTAAATTACATTTTTTAAATCACAGCTATGTCCACTTTTCTACCCATAAATTTAAAAAAATTCTTTATAATTTCCATACAATACATGCCCGGATTATATCAAATCCGTTCTACAAGAATAATTGTACAGAAGTTATTAAATTTGTTTACTAATAGTAAAACCAAGAAAGAATTGTTCACACATTGCACTTACGTTATTTCTGCATTTTTTCCTAACATTTTTCAACCAGTTATCTTCACATCTAGTGCTTTTCGTAGCACGAAGAGTACCCTGTGATTCTTTTTTTATTTCGAAAAAAAGAGAGAATTCCTACCACTTTGAATTTCACGAAATATTATTTAACTCGGGGAACGATTTGAATATTGTGGTATCAAAAAGCACAATAATCTATTTAATTATAAAGAAACTGCAACTAATATGATGCTAGAAGAGCTAAAACGACATTTGAAGTTCATCTAATATAACTCTAGGTATTTCTTTGTTTATATTTTTATTCCAACGCTAGCTGTATTGCGAGAGGTTCCGTGCGTCTAATAGACATGATTGTCATGAATCGCGCGCTCTAAGTTTTACGTTCGCAATTATTTACCTATTTAGTTTTTTAAAAAAAGGTTTTCACACAAAACTACCTTAGAGTTTTCTGAACAATTTCTCCACAGAAAGTTGATATTTGCTCAAACTTCGCTCGATAAACGAAGCGATCGAAGGTTACAAAAGGAATTACATTCGAAATGGCCTAGAAAACAATTTTTTATTTTGTTATAAATAATGATATACACTTGTTGCTCATATAATCGATCTGAGGATACTTTGGAGAGTATTGTCTCTAAATTTCATAAAAAAGATTCCAAAAACTGTAAATGTGACGACGAGCGAGAGACCAAAAATTAATTACAAATCGTCTTCATTAAAAAACATCATTATCATGGTTATCTTAAAAACTATAAAAGATTAAATTTTCTTTATAGAAAAAAAAGATGCGCCATCTAATTTACTATAAGAATGCATTCTTCAAAAATTAAATTTTCAAATTTCGATATTTAGTTGCCAGGGGCCAACCTCCCTTCAACTTTACCGAGTTATGTCCCTTTCTGGAATCGGGGTACTCAATTGTAGGTTATTTTAGGGATTTCTCATGGGAATTTGATATTTTAAAACAGAAGCAGATGGGTTTACAAAAAACGTAAAAAATCGCACAACTTAAGGTTATATTAGGAAATTTTCGCCGGGATTGGATATTTTACAAAATGAGTAGTTGCGTCTTACATAAATCTTACAAATGCACACAATTTAAGGTTATATTAGAAAATTCAAGCCGGAGTTAGCCATTGGATATTTTTTGATAGAAATAGTTCATGCTTTTCCAAAATTAATAGATCATAACAGGTTTTTATGGTATTTATAAATTCGAAAAATTTAAGTCTATTCTATGTAATCCCTGCCGTAATTGGATATTTTTCATCAGATGTACTTAGTTCTTTCATGAAAACATAACAGTTTAAACAATTTTAGGTTATGTTTGCGATTTCTCGCCCGAATTCAATATTTCAGATCAGAAAAAGCAGGGTCTTATTAAAATCTTATACTTTCAAGCAAATAGAGCTTCTAATCTAAAAATTTTCTAAAAGACTTAACTGTGTCTGTTAAAAAATATCTAATTCTATCAAGCATTTTCTAACATTTTCTTAAATTCAAAGAATTTCTCAGTTTCCTAAAATATGTAAGTGTTTCTGTCGAGAAATAAGTAGTTCCAGCTTTAATTCTCTAACTAAACTTAAATTGTGTGCATTGGTAAATTTTCTCTAAGACCTAACTTCTTCTGTTGTAAAGTATCCAAATCCTGCGAGGATTTTTCTAACATAACCTTAAATTGTATACATAAGACCTTCTATGAGAACCAAGTGCTTATGTTCTAAAATATCCATTTCCGGCGAGAATTTCCTAACATAACCTGAAACTGCGTAACCTTATGTTCTGTGTCAAGATATATTTGAAAAAATATATTCCCTTCGGGAGAAAACATTACAGAAACTAAAGCATTTTAAACTCGGAATTTTTATTAAAATATGAGTTTATTTAATTTAAGAAGCATATTTTCGACATCTTTTGGATATTTATTTAGTTAGTTTCATCATTACCGATTTTCCTGTCTATATAACTATTCAAACTTCCAACTTACGAACTCCTACTTCTCTGTTTGAATATTTAGGGAACATAAATTTTGGGAAAAATAAAATTTGGGTTAAATAAGAAATTACCACTTGAAAATTTTCAGCAGCAAGAGTCCACTTTTGTCTTTTCACTTTCAAGATACTAATTTTTTTTATTCAGAGTTTTCAAGAGTATATAAACAATTGGAATATGTTTCAAGAAATAAAACAAGTGAGATACAGTAAGAGTATTGTAGGTAGAAAAATGTATCTAAAAATGTTTTATTGAAGTGGGAAGTTAGTGAGCATAGTAGCGAATGGGTGGAAAATCCAAAACTTCAGGGTGAAACACCTCAGGCGTAGGAGCGAGTGGATAAAGAGGTTTCAACATCGTAACTCGCTATTTCTATGCGTTAGTATTTTCAAGCAAAATAGACATCTGCTCGCACATACAGGTTTCACGGTATATGATTTTCTATCTCCATAGGCACTGTATTCGACTGCAAGTAATGTCTCGCATACGCTTAAAAATCGTACACTTGCTAGATATGCGTGAATATAATGAGGGAGTATGTGCGTGAGGAAGAAAGGACTCTGAATATAAGAGGAAGGAAGGGAGAGATAGAGAAAGAAAAGGTGTAAGAGAGAATATTGAAGAAGATAGAGAGAGAGAGAGAGAGAGAGAGAGAGAGAGAAGGAAAGAGATAGGGATGGTGAGAGAGTAGATGAGTGAGAAAGAGAGGACTCTGAATGGAAGAGGATGTTTGAGAGAGAAAAGAAAGACGAGATGTAAGAGAGAAGATTCAAGAAGAGAAAGATAGGAAGAGAGGAAGATCGAAGGGGGAGAGAAAGAGAGAGAGAGAGAGTAATATGCTGAGGGGTAATGTACTGTTCTCGCCTCCGACATACCCTCAGGACTTCCTCAGCTGTCTTTCGATAGTGTGCGCCTATCTAACACTATCTACCTTCAAGTGCACTCATACGTGCTCTGCATTTGCAACTTGCACAGTCTTTGCGACTGAGAAACGCTCTTGCAGTCGTTTACCTAATCAGCAGCCGTTTGATCATATTCTGTCAACTCGTGGTTTAATTATTAAGACGACTGAAAATTGTACCTCTCTAATGCAAATGAGCACGGAAACGAAACCTCAAAAGGCAAAGCGAATAACGCACCTCTTCCGCCAGAGTTCAGTTATGTTGTGTTATAAACATGAAACTAATTTTCTTTCTTCAACTCTCATTTTTAATTATATCTTCTTGTTTATTACTATAATATTAAGCTAAATTAACGAATTTATATCGTGAGTGGAAGCAGGGTGGGTGGAGTAGAGGAATGGTGTGTTACATTTTTTTTATATCAGAAGTTGCATATTAAAAAACACATTTGTCTTCAATCTTTCTACTATCAGCAATCACCTGAGATAAAAACGTTTACAAAGCCATCGCACATTACACATCTCAAGCACAATCAATAAACAAAACTCTCCACAAAGGCCAATGAATTTTCAAAATCTTTCTTTCAGACGTGCCGCTATATTGGGTTTGCAAAAATTCCACAAGTCGTATTTCTTAACCGAATAAAAAGTTTCTTTTTTCTAAATTTAGGCTAATTATATTTTAAAGAGGTTTGTGGAGACCGATTTAAAAAAATTATTAATTTGGAATTCATTCAAAAAGTGACAGAATATGATAGTTTTTTATATTTGTAGTACCTACCACTTAGGTCTGTCCATTATTTTTTTCAAAATACATAGAATTATTAAATATACTTTTCACGAAAGAAACTTTTAATTTCAGATTTGACTCTATAATTACTTTAATTTCTGTACACAAATTAATGGTTAAAACTGACATTTGTTGCATTTTTGTTAATATTTGTAGTGATTTCGTCTTTAAAGGACAGTCACCACAAAAAACTAAATAAAATTTTTTTTAAATCGATTTTTATGAACAAGTTCACTTATAGCGCAATTGTGTAAACAAATATACATATTTCGAATTTTTAAAAATAGTGCATGGGTTTTTGGTGAAAAAACGTCTTTTCATTTCAAAAATCATGTTATTATACAAACTATCAACATTTAGTTCAATTTTCTACCAAATAGTTAAATTCAAAACCAAATAAATGAATTCTCTATTAAACTAAAGAATTTCTACATAAAAAAATTAATTTGTAACAAATCGGTTTATATTGCAACCAAATAGTGTAATTATCAACTAAAAAAGATACAATCTGATGAATTTTTAACAGCAACAAAAAATTAATTTTCAAAGCAAGAGTTAAAATTTCAACCAAGAGAAAAAAATTTTTAAATCGAATTGTTTGAGTTTAAAACCAGCAAAGCGAATTTTTAACAATTGAACCTCTCCGGATCAAAAGGGGATACGCGTGGATTCAGTCTGAGAATTATTGTCCAGATAGTAAATTTTTAAAATAGTTTGAATATTAATTTCAATGAGTGGTACTTGTAGAGCATTTTAAGGCACATATTTTTTCCTTTAGCTACGATTTGTAGGTTTTACAGTTTTTGAAGTAAATTATAAAAACTAAATTTGTCGAAAACAAAAAATTTCATTCTTTTTTCACTTCAACTCGCGCTAGCTCAGTCGATTTCCAGAATTTGTCAAGAAAATGAATATTAAATTACATTTGAAGCCTTTTGAAATTATCTGAAAAATAAAAACGTAAATAATTTAATAAACAAAAAAGTTCTTAACTTTTTTGTAAGGCTTTAAAAAAATAATGAATTTCAACCTCCAAGCGGTTCTTTTATCGAGCGAATTTCAAAAAACGAAAAACTTACAGTGACAAAGTTGTTTATTTCGGTCCAAAGAAGTTTTCTGGAAATTTTCAGATCAATCGCTTTTATGGTTAAAAAATTATGAATGTCTTAAATTACAAACGGTAATCTTGACGCTTCTGTCGTATGCACGTATATATATATATATAAGCAGTGAATGGGTTAATTCTTAGAACACCTGCAAAAATATTTTTTTTGAGGCATGTTTTTTAAGTTAATACCCTACTAATTTAAGAAAAAATCTTGAAATGAATCGAGGTAGAAAAAGAAATAGACATAAAAAGTTATAGCTTAAAAATAGAAAAAAATGTTCAAGGAATCAGGTGAAATTAATAACTGTTATTAGAAAATTTTTATAATCTTTTACCATAAATGTAATATTTTAGGAGTATTTCTTTCTTGATTTCCTTAATACATTTTATTATATAATTTATAGGTAGCCTAAAGTTATTATTTTAATATTTTGGTGAAGAAGTTGATAGCATAATTATTTTGTTAATATTTTAGGGGAAAGAATACATTACAAAGTCTAAAACTAAGAAAGCCGGTGTTAAAGATATTATAATCCCAGAGAGATATTCCAAAACTATTAAATTCTGCTGTGGAGAAAAATGCTACCAAAAATTTTCAAATCTTCAACAAGAAAAATACATAAAAACTTTGGGGATCTCTTTCGTAGCCAAGGAGGCACGTGCATAGGGCAGCTTCAAGACTTCGTCTTGTAATTTGAAACATTCATAATTTTCCAAGCATTAATGCGATTTATCTAAATCTTTTCAGAAACCTTCTTTAAACCTTAATCAACAACTTTGTCACAGGAAGTTTTCCGTTGCTCAAAATCCGCTCGATAAACGAACCGCTTAAAGGTTGAAATTCATGATTTCGACAAAGTCTTGAAGAAAAATTAAGAACTTTCTTGTTTATGATAATATTCACGTTTTTCTTTTTTGAATAGTTTGAGAAGATTTTAAATCGCAATTTACTGTCGAAAGAATCTAAAAATTTCCAGAATTGGCTAAGTTAGGACGAGTTTAAGTGAAAAAAGATTGAAATTTTTTGTTTTTAAAAAATCTATTCTTTACCAATTTATTCAAAAACTATAAAACCTACAAATTTTTGCAAAATAAAAAAAAGATGCTCCTGAAAATTCTCTATAAGAATCGGTTCTTAAAATTAAAATTCGTACGATTTTAAAAAGACAATACTACTTAGGCTGAATCCACGCGTATCCCCTTTTGATCCGAAGAGGTTCAATTCTATTTAATTTTCGCCCAAAAATCGAACAGAAAGATTTTTTAGTCAAGAAAGAAAAAAAAATGAAATTGTTGAATTTTCAAGCCAAAAATAGGAATTTTTTAGAAAACAGGTGAATTTGTGCACGAAAATGTTAATTTCCTTAGTCACCATTTGTTCTTGAGATGGAAAGAAATTATGGCACAAAATAGAAACATTTAGTAATTTTCTTATAACAATTGTTTATAAAATTATTATTATTATTACTCAACAGAGGAGAACAGAAGTGACAAAAATAAAAATTTCTAGGTTAATTTAAAAATGTGAAAAAATTAATTTGTTCATATAAATCGTTTATATTAATATAAGTTGATATTCAACGTTAATATCTTGTGTCAATATTCTATGCTAAAGATAAATTGAAATGGTCTTTTTGAATATAATAAGTTTCTATATACAGAAATGCACTATAAGTGAATTTGTTTACAAAATTTTTTAAAGCAATGAGAAACAGATATCGATTAGTTCTCAGTTATGCTTAATTATTACTTTTAAGCAATTCAGCCATGAAATTAGGACAATTGATGCATTTTAACATCAGTAACCCAATAGAGATCAGTTTTATCTGATAATTTATTCATAACAATTAAAGATAGTAAGGAATTTAATCTCTAATGAAAAATTTGTATGTGCTATTTCTATGTGTTCTTGAGAAAATATTAATAAACAAATGAAGTAGGTAGTAAAAATATCAAAAATTATGTTTTTTTTCGTTTTTCAAACTGAGGAACTTACTGAACCCGATAATCTCGTTCCGCTGCACAATTTAATAGCACTATTCGTCGCATATTGTTTATAAACAATTCCTCCTCCTCTCTACACGACCCTTTTCTCACATATAATTTTAACTCCCTTTAGATCCATTAATCTTCCAATCATAAAGTATAAAAATCATGGAAATCTGAATCGAAAAATGACATTAAACTTGTATGTTCTTTGCTGAGCATAATTCAGTGTTGATTGATTTATCGACACCTGGAGTGACTATTAGCGATGTGTCTAACCGCACACTTATACAAATGTGCTTTTGTTCCACACACATGTGCCTGGATATATTCGTGAATTATGTGAGTCGTCTGTCAGAGAGCAGAGGGTGTGGGTGGCATGAGTGAGGGATGGAAAGGAGAGACGTATGCAGAGGATAAAATAGATAAAGGAAGGAAGTGTGTGAGTGAAAAAGAGAGAAGAGAGAAGAAACAAGGGATGGTGACAGACAGTGACGGGCACCACTTTATACACGACATGGTTCTGCGCTTAACCGCAGCCACCCGTTTACCACCATCATCCGCTAGGACCGATCTGATCCGATCGGATCCTACGCGATCTGATCCAATCCGGTATCCTTCTTCCCATGTCTGTTCATCCCCCGTATCTAGTCTCGCGAACCTCGTTTTTGCCCCCCTTCCACATCACTCGTCTTGTCATTCTCTTTCCTGTCTGTTCGAAAACCAGGCTTACCTACTCTGCCATTTCGTGGGGTTAACCGAACCCCCTCACTGAGGTCTTTCGTTGTGTGTTCCGTTCACGTCTTATCTCCTGCAAGTGAAACTGTTATCTTTGCGAATTGATCCCCTTCCTTTCGATACCTTCCCTATCCATTAAGTTACGAACACTTAGAAAAAATTAATGTTCTCGAATCTTGAAATATTGATCCTGTAGGATGACCGCTAGAGAAAAAATTTTTGGTATCGAGGAAAAATCAGGAAAGTAACACTAAGTTAAATAACAAAGTTTTCGTAGTTCAAGTCTCGGACTCACAAATTCCTTAAAGGTGCGACTATTACGCTAATATTTTCAAGAAAAAAATTATAGTAATGCTAAAATTTTCTTAAATTGCTTGCTAAGGTAGCTATTTTTTCACGTTGCCTTTAAAGACCTTTAAAGTCTTGACTTTCGAAGATGATAGTGCCGAGAAGAGTATAAGTATAAAATATTTGTTTAGCCGTTATAAAGTTTATTAGATGTTGCGTTAAATAAACCATACTTGGAGTAATTTGGCCTTGCGGGTACTAAATTGCCACGTGAGAAAGACATAAATAAAATTCCGACCATTAAGCATTTTTGTTCTTCAAATTTAACTCTGGACAGGAGCTAAGAAAACTAATTTATTATTTTGAAAAAACCCTAAAATGATCTTGAGGATTTTACCTCTTAATTAAACAATTAAAAATTGTTAAATCTTTACAGGTTCATATCACACGGTTATAATGGTCCCATACTATCCGTCGGTAGTTTAGTTTTTAACTCCTTCGCGAGATTGGTCAGAATAATAAATCCACAATCTAAAAATTAAAAGGGATTTCTAAAAATTTCGAGTTTTTTTAGGATATTTTAAAAATTTGATTCTGTTTTCGAAGTTTTTCTAATTTTTAGAGATATTAAAAACTTTAAGATAATTGACATAGTTTGAAATTATATCGAGGGATTAAAGGGATTCAAAAGATTTGAAAGATTTTAGGGTATTAATATTTTACAATATTGAATATTCGAACAAATTCTAATTAACACAATTTCAAGGAATTTTAAGAAGATATGAAGGATATTAGAGGACTTCGAAGATTTCAAAAGATTTTAGGGACAAAATGAATGAAATTAAATTTTAAGGCATAACTAGGGACTTGTAGGGATTATATAGGATTCTATGGTCTTAGAGGATTCAAAAGATTGAAACAATTTTAAATTAATTTTGAAGATATTATAGATTAAATGATTTGGTTTAGGATTTTACCAGATTTAAGAGATTTTAAAAAATATAGTGCAGTTCAACAGAATTTGAAATGAGTTAGTATATATTGCAGAATTTTCGGTATTTTTCAACATTAAAAGGATTTAGGTGAAAAGTTTATATGTGAAATTAATATATTATTAATATAATATTAATATTTGTCTAAGATTATCATTTCAAAATGTTTTATTTTTTAATATTATTTTGTATTATTATTGTAGTATTATTTAGTATTGCTATTATTTTACTATTATATAATATAATATATTGTAATACTATTTAGTATTGTAGTATTATTTTATGAATAGTTTTTAAAATACGGATACAAATATTCTGTTTTAGTATCGAAAAGCTTATTAAATTATGCGTTAAATGAGCCATAGTTGAAGTAATTCGGCCCGGTGTACATAGAATTAACACGTGAGGAAGATAAAAAAAAATTTCGATTCTAAAGGTATTTTTATTTAAAATTCAACTTTTGGAAGGAGCTAGGAAAATGAAGTTATGAATTTTACAATTCATAAAAAGATATCTTCAGGAATTTTCCTTTCATTTTCGCCACGAAAAAATATAAAATCTTAACGAGTTTATGATTAATGATTGAGCTTCCTTAAAAATAGACATTTCACTTTTTTCTTCCTAACATCATAAGTCAATATCCCCAAGGCCAAATTACTTCAACTAAGGTTTAATTAACGAAGAATTTAATAAAACATGTTAGTGGCCCAATACTATCCATCAGTTGTAGATTTCTTCGCGGAAAGTTTTTGTGACCTGAAGTATGAAACCCGCCTCATTGGAAATAGACAGGTTGGATTAAATATTAAATTATCTTTTAATTATTGTTCTCATATTTATCAATTTTATTAAAAGAGCATAACATCCATTTTGATTTGAAAATGAAATTCGGGTTCTCTTTTAGAACGACCATGCTATCTTCTTTATTGCCGAAAAATGGCAACTTTGTTATCTGAAACATTTATTTCTATTCCGTAAGTCGATTCAAAGAAACACAAATCTCTCTTTATGAATTTCAAATGAAATTTGTTTTAGATTAGCCTTAGAGGTAAAGATAAAGCTAACGAAAGCAGCTTTAGAAGTCTCTGTGGATGAGATTAGACACTAGATTGCCGAGATTCGAGGTGAGAAAAAGAAAGGTTGCTTAAAGCAGAGAGGAAAGCAGGAAAGGTTGAGAAGCGGGACGCACGGGCGAAGATCCTTAATCGGGAGGTTTTAAGTGTAGGTAGTCCAATTTGTAACAGCGAGATGGTGAGGTTGGAAATACTCTCTTAAATAACATCCTCCCCTCTGTCGAGTTCTTAACTCCCTTCCTTCCCCGAGCAGTTAAGGAAGCCAGAGACGAAAAAAAGAAAAAGAGACTAGATTATATTAAGTCTAAATCTCCATCGCATTTTCATCTGAAGATACTTGACCTTAATTTTCCTTTCTCTGCACCTATACAACACTTAGTCAAAGCAGGCACCGTACTTCTATAAGAAAGGGTTTTTAGTCTCTTAAGATGTTGATTGCATTATTAAAATCTCCCTCTCCTTACCCCTTCTCTCATACTTCCCCTTTCATTTTTCTCTTCCACTCACTTTCACGTCACTCCACTCCTTCTAGACACACTTCCCCTCGATACCTTACTTCCACTTCTTCACCTTTCTTCCCCTTCTTCAATCTCCTCTACTTTTGATACATTTATCTACTTCTTCTTTCACCAAATTTCCCATGACCTATTTCCCCTTTCCCCACTTTTCATGCTTCCCGTCCATCACTACTCTTCTCTCTACCACTTACTCTCCCTTCCCTTCCTCTTATTACGCCATTCTGAAAAAATACGACGGATAGATACCCGATCAAAACTATCAGGATTTCTGACAGGGGGTACAAAATATTTTTTGTATTGAGGGGTTCGAATTTCGATCCACACCGCTTACAGGAATGCCGAAATGTATTTAATTCCTTCCAAATTCAAGAAGAACAAGCTAAAGCTCAAGTTAAATAAGCAGTTTTTTCTGAATATAAGCTATTTCTAATCTCATCTAATTAAAATTAAGACGTTTTTAATTGCAGCCTTTGAATTTGAATATTTTAAAGTAGAAGAGTTTGAAAAGGATAAAATTGAATGTTTTTAATACCAGTGAGCTGTAAAAAACCAAAAATGTTTCGAAATTGAAAAATTTCTTCAAGGCTTCAAAATTTGACACATTCACATTTTATGCTTTATAAATTAAAATTCGAGAATCTGTAGTGATAAGAACGTTAGCGAGATTATCAAGTTTTATAAGTGGTGTTATTAGTTTCAAGAATGAAGGAAACTTGAAAGGTAATACAATTACACCCCCTCTATTGAACGTGGTGGCCTCCATCCAAATATCACCGGGAAAATACGCTGCTCAACTTTGATCATCGAGAGGAATGCTTAAAGAATTCCATTTACACGCTTGAACAATATAGTTTATTTTTCACTAAGAGACTTTAAATTCGAATCATTTTAAATAATATAAAATTTGGATAAACTTAAAATTTAATAATTTTACATTTTCGATTTTAAAAATCATGTGGAAATTTATAGCTCTGTGAATTATATAATTTTCGTTTGAATCACCCAATAACTAAATATTAAAAGTATCATGTCAGTACGAATTACAATTATCAACATAAATTCTGAGGCAAATACGTCTGAATTTAGAATTGAACAATTGAAAAATTTTGGTTTAAGCTTAATTTAAAAAACTCATTTCATTCCTTTTTTTCAATTTTTTATTTAACAATAAAGTAGGTAATTTTTTTCAACAAACTATCCTGCTTTTTTAGGATTACTCGTATCATTTAAAATCTCAATACATGCATCAAGACACTCATTAAAATTAGTATTCA
>JAAAKG020141290.1:0-11897 GCA_010014905.2 Druon quercuslanigerum | reverse complement strand
TGAGAATGTTAAAATTGTTGGTCATTGTCGGGTTTTTTTTCTGGTTCAAAAAAGTATTTACGATTGAACTCTCTACATGTAAATTAAAAAAATTTAACTAATTACTTATTTTTTACTTTAATTTTAGAATACAAGAAGCCTTAATCTATGCATGATGCAACCAGAAGTTAACACATATTGTAAAAATTGTAAACAGGCTACGTCACTTCAAAGTGAAAAAACAAGATTATTTGCACAGTTAATGTACTTCATCTTCGTTTATTCAAGTTAAATAAATTTCCACAGAAGAATGATGAAATTCGATTAAAAAGAACACTAACACTGTCATAGAAATCTTCTAATTTGAATGATTTAAACTAGAGATGTAAACATTTGATATTCGTCAATTTTAAAGTCTAAATTGTCATTTAAAATTTATAAAAAAATCACATCTTTCAAATTTTAATAATTTCAAAGAAGTAGTGTATCTAGCATAGTTTGACCGGAATATGAAATTCCTGATGTTTAGTTATTTTTTGTGCAATCCAAATGTGACTTTTTGATTTTTCCCAAAAATGGAAAAATTTTTATGGTAATCGTTAAGGAATTTCAAAAAGCAAAGTTTTACTCTGCTTAATTTTTTTCATCTCGTGCGTTCTTAGCTAAAAATTTAAACTTTTGATTTACTTTTTAATTTAAAAAATACTATTACTAATCATTTTTTTCTATCAAAAAGGAGAGTTCGCGTAAAGTGTTCAACTTTCCAAGTAGTGAGAATAGCTTTACATAGAATTTTTAATTAAAATAAAAACAATTTTTAAAATGATCTTACTTTTCGAATTTGCATTCAAAACAACTGGCTAACAAACTTATTATTTTCTTTTAGGGCCTAAAAAAGTGTACCAAGGCTCAATCCAAGCTAATTATTTTTACGTTTTAAAACGTGAAAAATTTATAGAAACCGATAAGTCACATTTTACATAAAACCAATATCTTCTTATAAGGATAATAATTATCACCGAACCAATTCATCAAATATTAGTCACGCATACTTCGGCACCAATTCTAATAATAATCAAAGTGTTCACTTATCTAATTTACCCAAAAATAAACCGCGGGCGCCAGTCTTTACACGGATCATTCAGAAATCTGACAAAAGAACCTCAAATATAATACCTACACAAAATCAAAATTAAAAATAAATTCAAACCTAAAATTAGTGAACTGTAAATTCAATAAGTGATTAGCTTATCCCCATCTCTTGTAAATGATAGAGGTGCTAATTCTCATAAATCGGAATGATTACATTTAATATGAAATTATAAATAAATTATTGATTCTAGAATTATAAATAGTTATTTTATTTCTAAAAAACAATTTCCAGTTACGATTTCTTCATTTCGAAATAATAATTAAAGAAAAATGTCGGAATTAACTAATTTTCTAAAATAATATTTTATCTTTTGTCTAATTTTTCAAGGCGCATGACTAAAGATAAGAAAAAATACACATGTAAACCATTCGGCAACGAAGAATATTCCGCAAATAGTGTGGCAATTGAACTCAAACAAATCAGCGAATAACTAAAACAAAAAGAGCCACACTGGTTTAAAGAATATTTCCTTTAGGAAATTAAAATAAAGGAATTCTTATTTCACGGGATACTAGAATCTCAAAACTGATTTCACCTAATTCCAAAATGGACCTGAAGAACAAAACTTGATAATTAGTTAATGAACTGAATACACGTTTTTCTCCTGAATCTGCTTAACGATAGATGAGAGTTTTTCCGGCGCTGTTTTCTTCTTTAGCAACCGGCATAATCCTGATTGGTTAAAATGAGCCTTTGTGTTTGGTTTTACTATAGAATGTTGAAACAGAAGAAAGAGGCTCTTAGGAAAGTGACTGCAAATGACAACAATGTTCCAACCGAAATAGTGTCTTCAGAATTTGTTGATAATTAGTCAACCAATCTGGTTTAAATGATGTTGAATTTCTCTTCAAGACAGCATCTCCAAATTATATAAGCAACCAAGCTGACTACTAAAATTCCTACTAAGACTAAATCAAGATTAGAAATCATAGCACCAAGAACGTTGCCAGTGATATCCGCTTCCAAATTACAGAGGTCCCACTCACATTGCCGGGAATCTACAATAAACTAAGTATTGGTATATTACCGGAAAAACAGGGACAGGTTGGCACACAGCAGCAGGATTGGCGGAAAAATTTTAAATAGGTTGAGCTACTTCAATTGACAGAAGGTGTCCCATTTGCTTCGTGAAGTCTCTCATCAGGTCTGGAGGGTACCTGATTCTTTCGGATGGTCCCATTTTCGCAAGATGCATGTCATAAAAAAATATGCAGAATATATTTCTAATGTAAAGGCCATGTGAGCGTAACCTCAACAAATTTTTGCACATTTTTTCTAATCTAACTTATGTTTACACGAAACGTGATATTAAATTAAATATTCAGGAAATTAAATGAACGGTACTAATAAACGTTTTTCTAGTGCTTTATTTCTATAATTGTAAAAATAATAATTTAATAAACAAAACCTAAACAAAAATATAATATCAGTTTTCACATAAAACTAACACCATCTTATTATAATAAAAATGTTAAAATTTCAAATTAAAAGGTTCAAATAAGAAAGTATTTAATTTTTAATGTTCACTAGTTTAAGAGTATCAATGTTATTAACGTTAAAGCTAATTAGCGAACTGGTGTTCATTTGAACAAGTTGGATATATTTGGCTTATTGCTTAAGCAAATCAGAACCAGCTATACCAAACCAAGAATATACTGTGTTAATAACATCCATTGTTGACATTTTTGCAATACTACTTCACCCTGAAATTCTTCGTGGAATGCATAAAAAAGATAGACATAGAAAAAAAATTAAAAATAAATATGAGAAGCGGTAAGTTCGAGAATATGACATTGAAATTAAATAAGGAATGTAATGTAGGCAGTGTAAGATTTGCAAGATAAAACATCATCTTTGAATTTTTCATAGAATTATGATTCCTAGAATTTTTATGTAAATGCAAATAATAAAAAAATGTTTATTATTTTCTTATTCTTTTATTACTTAATAAATAACTTTCCTCAAAATTTTTCGTCTAATAGAGTTTATTAGTTTTATAAACGAAAAATAATTTTTCAGTGGCTATATATATCATCTGCATATTACTTTGATAGTTTTTCTTTGTTTTACATTAAATTTTACTCTCAGTTCTCTGCAAAATGTATAATTTCAATAAATTTATATTATCTCAGTTCATAATAATATGAACTGGTGTTGAAACAGACGTTTTTTATAATTAAAGAAAAAGTGCGCATCCTATAAAAAACAGTTTCGTTATGATACATTTTATTCTTACTTCTATTGTTTTTCCATAAATTAAATAAGTTCATATTTTATTTTTTACGACTTTAACCAAAGTACGCGTCCTACCGATTTTGTTGAATAAGATGATAATGCAGTTTGTGCTGCTTTTCCAAAAAGTTTTTTTTTTTATTTTTAACATATTTTTTTAACAAAAGTTTATAACAAACCTTTTAGATCTATTTTGTTTGAATTGCCTTTTCCTTTTCTTTTTGTCTCATGTGACGTTTTTCTGAAAATTATGGAAAAAGCTTTAAAGACCCTTTAAGCGTAAACGTTTTTAGTCAACTGATTTCTCTTGTACTATGTGACGTTTTTCGAACAATTTTATTTTTTGAATTTCATGATATTCTTTACGATTTTTTTACGTTTTCGGAAGGACAACTTTTATATACGGGATTTTCTATTTTTCTCAATTTTTGTGCAATCAAAATTTGAATTTTCGATTTTTTTTTAATTTACGCTTATGCAATTCATCTTCGTTTATTTACTTTAAACATAACACCGCAGAGAAATTATGAAATGCGATTAAACAAAAGAACAAACCCTGTCACAGAAGGCTTCCATTTTTGAATCATTCAAACTAAAAATTAAAACATTTGTAATTTTCCAACCTAAAAGTCAAAATGGTGATTGATATTTTATAACAAACATCGCTGTCTCAATTAACTAATTTTCATCATGCGATGTGTTTAAAATTAAATATGTAAGAATTTGATGCCTGTACACTAGCATTGAAATAAAATCAGATTCAATGGAGTTTACATGGTAAAAATTTTCAATGTGGTGTGTAAATATGAACACGCAAAGGTAATTTTTGACGTGTTAAAAATTACTCTGGAATCGCTGTAAAGATTACCAGGGGTGTTAGTTGAAGTTTTCCGGTTTTACTCATAGATGTCGCTAGAGATATGTATACATTTCTATTATTTGGCATCTATGTCATATTTTTCTATGGACAATAACCTCCAAAAATACACAGTTCCATTCTGCCAAAACAGTAGCATCATAGTTGTTTACCTCATCGATTGCTGGTAGCAACTTATGGTAAACATGCTCCAGTGATTAGAGCATGTGAGACATGTTTTCATCAATTTAATAGTGGAGATTTAAATTTAACAGACAATGAACATCCTGGTGCAGCGAAAAAGTTCGAAGACGAGAAATTGCAGGCCTTCTTAGATGAAGACCCAACCCAATCGCAACAAAAATTGGCACAAACACTAAATATGACCCAAGAAGCAATTTGCCAACGTTTAAAAGCCATGGAAAAAATCCAAAAGTATGGAAAATGGGTACCACACCAACTGAACGATAGACAAATGGAAAATCGAAAAACCATTTGTGAAATGCTACTTGAACGGTTCGAAAGGAAATCTTTTCTGCATCGATATTTGAAGGGGGAGGAAAAATGGATTTATTTCGAAAACCTGAAGCGGAAAAAATCGTGGCTTTCACCTGGTCAGGTCGGCCCATCGACTTCAAGGCCAAATTTCTTTGGCCGCAAGACAATGCTCTGTGGTGGGACCAGTGTGGTGTGGTGTACTTCGGGTTATTAAAATCTGGTGAGACGGCGAATACTGATCACTACCGACAACAAATTATCAATTTAAATCATGCGTTGATCGAAAAACGGCCGGAATGGGCCCGAAGACATGGCAAGGTTATCCTACAATATGAGAACGCACCGTCTCATACCGCTAAAGTGGTGAAGAACACATTAAAAGCATTGAATTGGGAAATATTATCGCACCCGCCGTACTCTCCTGACCTCGCCTTGTCCGACATCACTTGAGGAAGTCGAAAAATGGCTTGACGAATGGTTTGCCTCGAAAGAGAAAAAGTTTTTTTGGAATGGTATCCATGATTTGCCTTAAAGATGGATAAAATGTGTAGAATCCAATGGTCAATACTTTAAATGAAAATTTCTTGAGATTCCCTTGAGGATTAAGTGTTTTCTTTATTGTAAAAACCGGCAAACTTCAACTAATACCCCTGGTACATTTTATTTTTGTGAATTTGCTAGCCCTTTTGCTGTAAAAAATGTTGGTACGTATTTCCTTTTGCAGTGGGTTTGCCTGGAGAAAAATATGACGAACGGGTAAACGGATGGACGGATTAACAACGGACCAAAACTAAAATCCTAAAAAGTGTAACTTTGAAGCACGAAACACTAAAATTGCTTTCATATAATATGCTCCCAATACTGAAAATTAAATAATTTTGAATTTTTTGGTTGTAGAACTTTACAGTACTACAAATAGCCGTACATAGAATTTTCCATTCTTAGAGAAAATGTTCTCCAAATTTTGAATTTTCATGCAAAATAACTAGCTAACAAATTATATTGATACAAATTATGGTCTTTCTCCAAATAATAACAGATTTTTTAACAATAGACACAACAAAACAATTCTTAAAACTAAAAATCGAATGTATAGTCCTCTTTACCCTTTTTCTGACGAAGATCGTTGATGAACATAAAATATATATATATATGTGGATTCTTAATGGCCTATAAAGGAGAGGCATAACTTGTCAGAGGGTAAAAACTTACATGAGAAGCAGCGCAGTTATATGAATACAAAAGTTGTCTTTAAAAAAATCCTCTACAATCTGTATATCATTAATTTGAAAAAAGCTGAACTAAAATATGTCAGTTCTTATATATGAATACATTTATAGTTTAATATTTTTATTTATACTAATTAATTAAAAAGAATAAAGATTTTAATGGACCCTACATTCCTTTCGTTTTTGGGTTTCTATTGTTCTTAAAGAAAGTATTATACAATTTTATGATTATTATAATCGAAAAATATTAATAATAGTTTTACATACTCCGTGCTCCTTTCTTAAACATAAAATTATGATTTCAAAGGACTTTTACTAAAATAAAAGCTATATTGGTTTTACTTCAAATTAAACTAAGGTGTGCATCTTTTCAAATCTTTTGCGTTACAGTAGGTTATCGTCTCTTGCGCACAATTACTACGCATATACATTATCTTTTTTAATGATATAAACCTTAAAAACCGTAATTTTATCTTCATTTTCAGTTAGAATGTTTGACTCGATTTTGACAGTACAAGCTAACGGACACGTATTTCATCATATTGCGGTTTAATCTTTGTTTCACATAGCAGTTTCTCTGCAGTTTCTGATGATTTAAAGAACTTGCCGTTTTACCTATTTTTCTTATTACATACATAGTTTGCGCCGAATTTTTAAATTATATTTGTGTATATTTTGCAGATTAACAATTCTGGTGCTTAATATTTTAATATTTAATATTTTTTTAGAAATACGATTATTATCTCTGCAGGACAACCTTGGCACCAATTCGATCCTTATCTCACACATATGTGAGTTAAAGACTACCTACGTATTTGTGTACATTTGTACTCTGATGACGCCATGGAATATTCCTTAGTTAAAGCTGTTCAGCAAATTATTCATTGAAGCACTAATCAGTTTTTTCTCTACTTTGCGAAAATGAGAAAGGTCTATACTTCCGTTGTCACTTTGGTGTTCTTCCTAAATTCTGTTGGTAAATAAGTTAATATAATATATTTATACTTTTGATTATGTTTAATATAGCATATGCATAAATATGACCATTCATCGTGCCGGTGGAGCGAACATAAAGTCCCCCTTGCCAGCAGTACTGGTCCAGTACTGGTCACCAGTAGAGACAATCGGCAATTCAACCAGTACTTTTTGATGTTTTTGTTTAATTCTATGTTCCACCTTGACGATAAATTGTAATTGCTTAGACAAAATTGTATTCCACTTAGTTCTTAAACGTTCTAAAAAATATTCTAAAACGTCTTAAACGCAAAACGTTACACTAACGTTAAAAAAATGTTATATTATATACTCATCGAACATGACATTTTATATCATTACAAAAAGTTGTAAAATTGTCTAAGACGCGGAAAAACAAAGTAGGCAAAAAAAATTACAGAACCAATACTGGTGCACTTAAAGTAGGCTTCTAGGACACATAGTGAAAACATACATTCATCAATAATCTTCCTATATTTACCCTTGGTTTATAATATACTACTAGGCTTACAAGAAGGAAATTACTTTTTAGATAAACAATAGAATTTTTAAACAAAAAGTTGAATTTACAACTTGCAAAGACGCATTTATTCAAGAATAGTTGAAATATCAAGCAGAAAATCTTAATTTAAAACAATAGGATCATTTTCATCCAATAAAGATGCAGGGTGATGAATTTTAAACAAAATAAATTTTTGGTACCTATTTAGTTTTCAGTTAATCTCGTCCATAAGACATAAGAAAAAAATTAGTACCTTTTACACCTGTTCTTTACAGAATTTTTTTATAAGATTTAAATATATTTTGAAAAAACAACGAAAATAAAGTATCAATTACTTTTTCAAATTTGCTCAAGAAACAACATGAAGCATCTGTTTCTTTCGCAGAATTAAGTTCACAGTCAAGTAGTCGCTCCCCTTCTCCTCAAAGCATACCTCAGTCTCCTAGACAGCCTCATCTTCGCATCAGATCCAGGTCGCCTTCTGAGAGGTCTCCTCCTCTTAAATTACTTGGATATACACTTGGACAACTTGGATACATTCGGCTTATTCCCCGCACATATTCAAATTTACGATTTGAATTTCGACGATACGTTTTTCCTCCTGGACTACAAATTCGAATGCGATCAGAAGAGAAGAAGTATGGTCCCATGCCAACCGAAGAACAGATTGTAATATCAACATCCAATGGTGATATTTATGCAATATTAGATTATAGCGGGGTACTTCGTGGAATATATACAACTAATATATCTAGATCGAGACTTAAAATTAATATGATAACCAGCGCAATCGTTTTGTTGACACCAGAGGAAAGGCAAGATTGTCCAATAGGCAGCAATCACCCAATCTTCCCTCATAGTTTTATTAAAGCTCGTGCGGATCACGATTCACTTCAATTCGAATGGAATCCTGATAGTGAACTGAACCCTGGTTCTTCTTCTTCTGACAAAAATTTAACTGCGCGGACATCACTTTCGGAACCCCTTCTTCATGCCAGGCCTAAGTCTCCTCCGGGCAGGCCTCCTTCTCATCATGCACTAGGATATCCACTTGAACAACTTGGATACATTCGGATAATTCCCAAAGAAAATCCGAACCGGCAATTCGAGTTTCGAAAATACGTTCTTCCGGCTGATAAAGGAATTTATTTGCTAGTAGGAAATGGTAAATTTGTACTAGCGCCAACTAAAGAATACATTGTCTTATCAACATCCGATGGTGACGTTTTTGCAATACTGGAATATACTGAAATTCTTCGTGGACTGTATAAGTCAGATAGAAGTCGATCGAGAGTAAAAATAAATATGCTAAGCGGTGCTGTTGTGAATATGTCATCGAATGAAAGGAAGGAATGTAATGTAGGCAGATATTACCCATTATTCCCACGCCTTTTTACAAAAGTTATTTCAAATTATGACTCACTGCAGACTGTGTATCCCTAATTGAATACAACATTTGTAAAATAAAACATAATAATCGTTGTAACCCGAAGTTGCATCAAATTTCAAATTAAAACTTTAAAACATCATTGTCTTTTTTTCTTTGAATTTTCCATTAAATTGTCATTCAAAAAATTTGTGTGCGAATTATAAAAAGCTTATAATAGAAACAATTTTTATGATACTATGATCGAATTTCAGTTTTCAAAGTAATATTTTGGCGATAAAATTTCTTGCTATCTTGGACAAGGTGGAATAGAGCATAAAAATGTTTGATTCGATATTATTAGTTAATTTTATGAGTAAAGAATATAAACAGTATTTCGGGTTTGATGTTTGGAGTCAAACAAATAATTTTTACATATATTATTATTAGGTGATTAGTAAATCTTTGTAATTAAACATTTTCTTTTACTAGAGTTTATTAATTTTATGAACGAGCAACAGGTTTTCATTGGCTATAGATGTCAGCCGCATATTCTTATAATTAATTCATACGATTCTTTGAATTATTTGTTCAGAAAATTAACAGATAGCTCCTTCAGCTTTAACGAGCACGTTCTCATCCCGCATAGCCGTCTTCGCGCCCGATTTTGTCCAGAATGCGAACTTTTCTCAATTTTTTTTTTATTTTTGCCCGAAGGGAAACGAATTTTTTTCTTTTCTTTCATAAGGGGAAAAAAATTATGATTTTTTTCAGATTGCAATGGAAACATTTTATTGTGGTTGACTAAATTTAGTCGTTAGATTCTTGGTTTTATTTTTAGGAGTTCTTACATTAACTTGACTATTGGACTTTAAAAAGGCTTTTAAATATAATTTTAATCTTATTTGAATACTTAAAATTTTAATAGTTGTTCCACGTTTTTCATTAAATTTTACTCTCAGCTATCTGCAAACTGTACGATTTAAAAAAATTTATAGGAGTGACTATTTTTATTGTTTTGTTTTTATAATTCAAGGAAAAGTGCGCATCGAATACAAGAAATTATTTTGTATTGTGCGCTTTATAGCAACTTCTATCGTATTTCCATCAATGAAATATGTTGATTTTTTATTTTACTTTATAGGGCTTAAACAAAAAGTAAGCGCTCTACCGTATAGTGGTTCGAACAAAATTTGTAGATATAATTTAAGTGAAAATTTTAATTAAATCAAATGATATTGTAGCTTGTGCCGCTTTTCTAAAAAGTTTTTTTTATTTTTATACATTTTTTGGATTATTCTCTGTATCTTTTTCAAAAATTTGAATATTCCAAAGTATTTTTTTTTTTAATTGGAAGTTCAAACCCTTACCTGTAACATATATTCATGGCAACTAGCTGCGATATCGAAAAAAAAGTTATTGACGAAACAAAAAACAAAAAAAGTAGTCAGAGTTGGGCAATTGCAGTCAGAATGGGGCCACCACTGAAATTACATGAAATATGTGCTGAAAACGGTTTTTATGGAATGGTATGCAACATTTTATTGTTTTTTATACATTTTGACACATTAAAGATAAAAAACTCAGAAAATTAATTTAATCTGAGTCGCGCTGGTGACGTAAAAAATAACTTTGGTTAGTTATTTACTTTCAAGTCGTACACGAAGACTTTTATTTCTAGAATTTATTCTAGTGTTCAAAGGTTTTAAAAACATAAAATAATGTATTTCTTTATCTGTAATTCAAATTTTCATATTCTTTGTTATTGCAAAAATGGTTATTTACTTTATTTAGTTATTATTTACTCATGAAATGAGACTTTTATTTCTACAATTTATTATTTTAATGTTTAACGGTGCGAAAAACATGCCAAGAAATAATATTTCACTGTTAAAAAAATAAACGGATGTGACCCAACTCTATCAACATTTGTCTTTTTTGATCCCAACTCACTACAGCCGGAGAGGTTAAGGAATAAAAATTTCCTTTGGGAAACTTTTTAATGGTTGACCAAACAATGTTATTATATACTTACTTTAATTTGGGGACTTGTCATAAACCAAATATAGTGGTGGCCCAACTCTGACGACAATCCCCTACTACAAAAAAAAGAATAATTTCGTAAACTAATATAAAAATATTTCCAAGTTAAAGTAGTTTGAGGTAATCAAACAATAAGATTAATTTTTAAGATTAAACACAAATACCAAAAAGAATATTAAAAGGATGTAAATTTCAAATTTTTTAGTTAAATTTAAATTAAATCTATTATAATTGTCACATCATTGATTTTTCTTTCAATCGTGTTATTAATATTATGGTATATCTAATGAACCGGTTCTGCAAAAATGCCATTAAATGAGTAAAGCGGATAGTTATTTTGTCATAAGGTTGTTTTTAGTAGATTAAAAATTTCTTTCTTAAATTGTATATCACTTAATTCAACACATCTATCTACCAAGCATTTTAATAAACCAATTTAAAAAAAAAATTATTTGGCTTATAGTGTTTGTTATTTTATTCATGTTATTTATATTTTAGTTGTAACATAAATCCTCTCTTACTTTTTACCTATTGTTTTGAAATAAGGACTTAGTAAAAAAAAGTTTTTAGGACTAAAAAACATTACACACACCAACTGTAAAAAAATGTTTTTTAGCCTCATATAAAACTTCTTTTATTCCTGATTTCTCAAGTCTGGTTTGAAAAATATTATTTTAATGTAATCTTTATTTTGGTCTTCCCCAGAATGGAATGAAATTCATTTTTATTCGAAATATTTTAATCAAAAGGTGGTGAAGAAAAGACCGTAACGCTACGTTTGTTTCGTTTTAATTTTTTTGTAGATATTGAGAATTTGTAGTATAAAATTTAATTTAGCCAATTGATTTATAATTATTTTTAAATTAATATTTAAAAAGTTCATTTCATTAAAAAAATTATTTTTCACACTTTAATTATTTTTAATCATCCAATATAAATAAAAAAAAAAAAAAAAAAAAAAAAAAAAAAAAAAAAATGTTGTCACAGGCTTAAGATGGTTACAGTCCAACATGTCGAAGACATTTTTTGGTTAGAGTTGGATTTTC